>CM057744.1:14861535-14948486 GCA_030064425.1 Trapa bicornis | reverse complement strand
GCTAAAAACACTAAAAACTCTATGAAACGCTAAGAAATTCTAAGAAACGCTAAGAAACCCAAAGAATCACTAAAAACGCTAACAAACTCTAAGGAACCCTATAAAACCCTAAAAGATGCTAACAAACCAGAAGAAACCCTATAAAACCATAAGAAACTTTAAGAAACCCAAAAAAATGTAAGAAACTATAAGAAACGCTAAGTAACACTAAGAAACCGCAAGAAACGCTAAAAAAATGCTAAGCTAAATTGCTAAGAAACCCTATGGAACCCTAAGAAACACTAATAATCCCTAATAAACCATAGGAAACCCTAAGAAATGGTAAGAAACGCTAGGAAACCCTTGTAAATGCAAAAAATGCTAAGAAACGCTAAGAAAAACAAATAAAACCAAACAAACGCTAAAAAAGACTAAGAAATCCAAACAAATGCTAAGAAACACTAAGAAAAACAAATAAAACCAAACAAACGCTAAAAAACACTAAGAAATCCAAACAAATGCTAAGAACCCATGAGAAATCCTAGAAAACCCAAAGAAATGCTAGGAAAGCCTTAGAAACGCTTAGAAACCCTAAAAACTCAATGAAACCCTAAGAAACACTAAAAACCACTAAAAATGCTAAGAAACACTACCAAATGCTAAAAATCTGGCCATTGTAGCCTCTCTATCTTCATCCACATTAGCTCGAATCATGGTAATTTCCATCTCCTTGAAGTACTCATCGACACTTTTGGATCCTTGCGTAAGCATTTGAATTTTATTGAACAACTCTCGATGGTAGTAGCTGGGAACAAATCATTGTCGCATGATTGCTTTCATCTCATCCCAAGATTCCATAGGGCATTCATGATTTCTTTTCCTCTCCTTCACCAACTGATCTCACCATATTATAGCATAATCAGTAAATTTGACATCAACAAGTCATACCTTTTTCATCTAAGAGTAATTATGGCATTCAAAAACCATCTCCATCTTTTTTCCCATTCAAATAAGGCTTCTAGGTTAGTTTTTCCTTAAAAAGAGGGTATATTCAGTTTGATGTTGTCCAAGTTGTCATCAATCAATGGTCGCCCTTTGTAATGCTAAGAATCGCTGAGAAACACTAAGAAACAGTAAGAAACATTATGAAACCCTTGTAAATGCTAAGAAACGCTAACAAACCCTAAGAAACACTAAGAAATACTTAAAAACATTTAGAAACGCTAAAAAAATACTAAAAAGTGCTAATAAATCCAAACAAACGTTAAAAAATGCTAATAAACCCAAAGAATCCATAAGAAATGCTAAGAAGCCCCAAGAAGCCGTACGAAAGCGTGAGAACGTAAATAAACCCTAAAAACCATAAAAAAACACCTTAAAACCCTAAGAAACCTTAAAAACTCTAAGAAATGCAAAGAAACTCTAAAAAACCCTATAAAACCCTAAAAACGCTAAAAAAACCCTAAGAAATGCTAAGAAACTATAAGAAACGCTCTATAACAGTATGAAACCCTAAGAAAATTAAGAAACCCTAAAAAATGCTAAGAAACTATAAGAAACACTAAGTAACGCTAAAAACACTAAAAAAACACTAACCAAACCCTAAGAAATGCTAAAACAATGCTATGAATTATTAAGAAATGCTAAAACAATGCTATGAATCAATAAGAAACGCTTAAAAATCCCATGAAACCCTAAGAAATGGTAGGAAACACCAGGAAAGCCTAAGAAATGATTATAAACCCTTAAAAACCATAAGAAATGCTAAAAAAACACTAAAAAGTGCTAAGAAACCCTACCAAATGCTAAATAATACTAAGAAACCCTAAAAATCTCTAACAAATGCTAAGAAGCCTGAAGAAGCCCTAAGAAACACAAAGAAACACTAGAAACACTAAAAAAACCTCTTAAAAACCCTAAAAACTCTAAGAAACCCAATAAAACCCTAAACAATGCTAAGAAACCCTACAAAACCCTAAAAAATACACTAAAAACACAAGAAACGATAAAAAAATTCTGAGAATTGCTAAGAAATGCTAAGAAACCTTATGAAACCCTAAGAAACGCTAATAAACCCTTGAAAACCTTAAGAAACGTCAGTAAATGCTAGTAAACCCTAGTAAATGCAAATTAATGCCACGAAACCCTAAGAAATCTTAAGAAACTCAAAGAAATGCTAAAAACCCTTAAGAAACCCAAAGAAACTCCAAGAAAGCCTAAGAAACACTTAGAAACCCTATCAAACCTTAAGAAAAGCTAAAAAAACACAAAAAAAACTATTAAGAAACACCGAAAAAAACTAAGAAATGCTAAGAATCCCCAAGAATCCCTAAGAAACACAAAAAATCGTAAAAACCTAAAAAAACCGCTAAAAACACTAAAAACTCTATGAAACGCTAAGAAATTCTAAGAAACGCTAAGAAACCCAAAGAATCACTAAAAACGATAACAAACTCTAAGGAACCCTATAAAACCCTAAAAAATGCTAACAAACCAGAAGAAACCCTATAAAACCATAAGAAACTTTAAGAAACCCAAAAAAATGTAAGAAACTATAAGAAACGCTAAGTAACACTAAGAAACCGCAAGAAACGCTAAAAAAATGCTAAGAATCGCTAAGAAACCCTATGGAACCCTAAGAAACACTAATAATCCCTAATAAACCATAGGAAACCCTAAGAAATGGTAAGAAATGCTAGGAAACCCTTGTAAATGCAAAAAAAAATGCTAAGAAACGCTAAAAAAAATAAATAAAACCAAACAAACGCTAAAAAAAACTAAGAAATCCAAACAAATGCTACGAAACGCTAAGAAAAACAAATAAAATCAAACAAATGCTAAAAAACACTAAGAAATCCAAACAAATGCTAAGAACCCATAAGAAATCCTAGAAAACCCAAAGAAATGCTAGAAAAGCCTTAGAAACGCTTAGAAACCCTAAAAACTCAATGAAACCCTAAGAAACACTTAAAACAACTAAAAATGCTAAGAAACACTACCAAATGCAAATAAACGTAAGAATCCCTAAGAAATGCTAAGAAGCCCCAAGAAGCACTAAAAAACCCTGAGAAATGTAAAGAAACCCTAAAAACTCGTTAAAAAGACACTAAGAAACCTTAAAAACTCTAAGAAACGCTAACAAATGCTTAGAAAACCTAAGAAATGCTAAGAAACCTTAAGTAATACTAATAAACTATAAGAAACCCTAAAAAACATTAAAAAAAACCCAAGAAACGCTAAAAAATGCTAAGAATCACTAAGAAACGCCAAGAAACCCTAAGAAATGCTAATAAACCCTTAGAAACCTTAAGAAACCCTAAGAAATGGTAAGAAATACTAGGAAACCCTAGTAAACAATAAGAAACGATAAAAAACCCTAAGAAACCTTAAGAAACTCTAAGAAACGCTAAGAAACCCTATAAAACCTAAGAAACATTTAGAAACCCTATGAAACCCTAAGAAATGCAAATAACACTAAAAAGTGCTAAGAAACCCTACCTATTGCTAAAAAATACTAAGAAACCCTAAGAATCCCTAATAAAAGCTAAGAAACCCCAAGAAGCCCTAAGAAAGCCTAAAAGTGCAAAGAAACCTTAAAAAACCCTAAAAACCCTTGAAAAACTTAATAAACCCAAAAAAATCTAGGAAACCTGAAGAAACCTTGATAAATAATCTCTAAGAAACGCTATGAAACTCTAAGAAACCCTATAAAACTCTATATAACCCTAAGAAACGCTAAGTAATGCTAAGAAACCCTAAGAAACGCTAAAACATTGCTAAGAATCGCTAAGAAACCCTAAGAAATGCTAACAAACCATAGTAAACACTTACAAACGGTAAGAAACACTAGGAAACCCTAGTAAACGCTATGAAATCCTAAGATACCCTAAGAACCCTTAAGAAACACTAAGAAACCCTATGAAACACTAAAAAGTGCTAAGAAACACTACCAAACGCTAAGAACACCTAAGAAATTCTAATAAGCCCTAAGAAACCCTAAGAAACACAAAGAAACCCTAAAAACCCTTAAAAAAAACCTAAAACCCCTAAGAAACCCTAAAACTCTAGCAAACGCTAAGAAATGCTAAGAAACGCTTAAAAAACACTAAGAAACACTAAGAAGCGCTAATAAAATCTAAGAAACCTTATAAAACCCTAATAAACGCTAAGAAGCCCTAAAAATGCCTAGAAACTATAAGAAATGCTAAGTATTGCTTAGAAACCCTAAGAAACATTAAGAAACCCATGAAGCGCTAATAATGCTATTAATTGCTAAGAAACACTAATAAACCATAGGAAACCCTAAGAAACACTAGAAAACCCTCGTAAATTCTAAGAAACCCAAAAAAATGCTAAGAAAGCCTTAAAACGCTTAGAAACCTTAAAAACCCTAAGAAACCCTAAGAAACGGTAAAAAAATACTAAATAATGCTAAGAAATCCTTCCAAATGCTAAGAAATGCTAATAAATCCAAAGAATCCCTAAGAAATGCTAAGAAGCCCCAAGCAGCACTAAGAAACCCTTAAGGAACCCTAAGAAACGCTAAGAAACTTTAAGAAACCCTATAAAACCCTAAGAAATGCAAAGAAACCCTATAAAACCCTAAGAAATGTTGAGAAACCCTAAGAAATGCTAAGAAACTATAAGAAACGTTAAGTAATGCTAAGAAAGCCTAAGAAATACAAAAAAAAACCCAAAAAACCCTAAGAAATGGTAAGAAACTTTAGGAAACCCTAATAAATGATAAGAAATGCTAAAAACCCTAAGAACCCTTAAGGAACCCTAAGAAAGGCTAAGAAACTCTAAGAACCCCTATAAAACCGTAAGAAATGCAAAGAAACCCTATAAAACCCTAAGAAATACTGAGAAACCCAAAGAAATAGTAAGAAACTATAAGAAACACTAAGTAACACTAAGAAAACCTAAAAAACACTAAGTAACCCTGAGAAACGCTACAAAAATTCTAAGAATCGCTAAGAAACCTGAAGAAATGATAAGAAACGCTAATAAACCCTGAGACATCCTAAAAAATGCTAGGAAACACAAGTAAACGATAAGAAATGCTAAAAAACCCTAAGAACCCCTAAGGAATCATAAGAAATGCTAAGAACCCTTAAGGAACCTTAAGAAACTCTAAGAAACCCTACAAAACCCTAAGAAATGCTAAGAAACCCTATAAAACCCTAAGAACTGTTGAGAAAACCCTATAAAACCCTAAGAACTGTTGAGAAAACCAAATAAATACTAGGAAACACAAAGTAACGCTAAGAAACCTTAAGAAACACTAAGAAACCTTAAGAAACCTTAAGAAACACTAAGAAACCCTAAGAAACCCAATAAAACCCAAAGAAATGCTATGTAACAATAAGAAACCTAAGAAACTCTAAGAAACCCTAAAAAACACAGAAAAAAACCCTAAAAATCCTAAGAAATGGTAAGAAACTTTAGGAAACCCTAGTAAACGATAAGAAACGCTAAAAAACTCTAAGAACCCTTAAGGAACTCTAAGATACACTGAGAAACTCAAAGAAACCCTATAAAACCCTAAAAAATGCAAAGAAGCCTTATAAAACCCTAAGAAATGCTAAGAAACTTCAAGAAACTATAAGAAATGCTAAGTAATGCTAAGAAAACCTAAAAAACACTAAGTAAACCCGAGAAACGCTAAAAAAATTCTAAGAATTGCTTAGAAACCCTATAAACCCCTAAGAAACGCTAATAAACCCTGAGAAATCCTAAGAAATGCTAGGAGACCCCAGTAAACGATAAGAAACGCTAAAAAATCCTAAGAACCCTTAAGGAATCATAAGAAATGCTAAAAACCCTTTAGGAACCCTGAGAAAATCTAAGAAACCCTATAGAACCCTAAGAAATGCTAAGAAAACCAAATAAATGCTAGAAAACTATAAGAAACGCAAAGTAACGCTATGAAACCCTAAAAAACACTAATAAACCCCAAGAAACTGTACAAAAATGCTAAGAATTGTTAAGAAACCATATGAAACCCTAAGAAATGCTCATAAACCTTAATAAACCCTAGTAAACCCTTAGAAATGGTAGGAAAGGCTAGGAAACCCTAGTAAATGCTATGAAACCTTAAGTAACCCTACGAAACCCAAAGAAACGCTAAGAAAGCCACAGAAACGCTTAGAAACCATAAAAAAACCCTATGAAACCCTAAGAAATGCTAAAAAACACTAAAAAGTGCTAAGAAACCATAACAAACACTAAAAAAATGCTACGAAACCCTAAGCATCCTTAAGAAATGCTGAGAAACCCCAAGAAAACCTAAGAAACACAACGAAACCCTAAAATGCCCTAAAATCCCCTTAAAACCCCTAAGAAACCCTAAAAACACTAGGAAAGGCTAAAAAATACTAAGAAACAATAATAATCACTTGGAAACGCTAAAAAACTATAAGAAACCCTATAAAACCCTTAGAAACCGTAAGAAACCTTATAAAACCCTAAGAAACACTAAGAAACCCTATGAAATGCTAAGAAACTATAAGAAATGCTAAGAAACCCTAAAAACACTAAGAAAACTACAAGAAACGCTAAAACGATGCTAAGAATCGCTAAGATACACTTAAAAACCCTATGAAACCCTAAAAAACGCTAATAAACCGAAATAAAACCTAAGAAATGGTAAGAAATGCTAGAAACCCTACCAAACGCTAAGTAATGCATAGAATCACTAAGAAATGCTAAGAAGCACCAAGAGGCCCTAAGAAACCTAAGAAATGCAAATAAACCCTAAAAAACACTAAAAACTCTAGGAAATCCTAAGAAACGCTAAGAAACGTTAAGAAACCCTAAGGAACACTAAGAAACGCTAAGAAGCTCTAAGAAACCCTATAAAAGCCTAGAAAATTCTAAGAACCAATAAGAAAAGCTAAGAAACCGTAAGAAATGCTAAAAAACTATAAGAAATACTAATTAACACTAAGAAACCATAAATACACTACAAAATCCCAAGAAACGCTAAAACAATGTTAAGAATCGCTAAGAAATGCTAAGAAACCTTATGAAACCCTAAGAAACACTAATAAACCCTAAGAATCGGTAAGAAACACTAGAAAACCCTATTAAACGCTAAGAAACCCTATAAAACCCTAAAAAACACTAAAAAGTTCTAGGAAACCCTACCGAATGAGAAGAAACTCAAAGAAACCCTATAAAACCCTATAAAACCCTAAGAAATGCAATGAAACCCTATAAAACCCTAATAAATGGTGAGAAACCCTAAAAATCCTAAGAAACTACAACAAACATTAAGTATCGCTAAGAAACCCTAAAAACACTAAGAAACCCCAAGAAACGCTAAAAAAATTCTAAGAATCGCTATGAAACCCTAAGAAACGCTAATAAACACTAGAAAACCCTTAGAAATGGTAAAAAATGCTAGGAAACCCTAGCAAATGCTAAAAAAAGCTAAGAAACACTAAGAAATCCTAAGAAACCCTAATAAATGCTAAGAAACCCTAGTAAACCCTTAGAAAGAGAAAGAAATGCTAGGAAACCATAGTAAACACTAAAAAACCCTAAGAAATCCTAATAAATACTAAGAAACACAAAGAACCCTTAAGTAACCCTAAAAAACCTAAAGAAATGCCAAGAAATCCTAAAAAACCCTAAGAAACTCTAATAAATGCTAAAAAATAGTAAAAAACTAAGAAACTCTAAGAAATGCTAAGAAGCCCTAAGAAACCCTAAGAAACGCAAAAAAAAACCCTAAAACCACTTAAAAAACCCTAAGAAACGCTAAAAACCCTACAAAATGCTAGGAAACACTAGTAAATGCTAAGAAACCCAAAGAAATCCTAAGAACCCTTAAGGAACCCTAAGAAACCCAAAGAAATGGTAAAAAAGCCTAAAACGCTTATAAACCCTAAAAATCCCTATGAAACGCTAAGAAACTCAAAGAAACCCTATAAAACCATACGGAACTCTATAAAACTGTAAGTAACACTAAGAAACCATATAAAACCCTAAGAAACATTAAGAAACTCTATAAAATCCTAAGAAACCCTAAAAACACTAAAAACACTAAAAAAACACCTAGAAAACCCCAAGAAACGCTAAGACGATGCTATAAATCGCTAAGAAATGCTAAAAAAACCTTTGAAACCCTAAGAAACGATAAGAAATGCTAGGAAAGCCCTAAGAAATGATTATAAACCCTAAAAACATTTTAAAAACCCAAGAAACGCTAAAAAATGCCAAGAAACTATATCAAACCGTAAGAAATGCTAATAAACCCTTAGAAACCATAAGAAAACCTAAGAAACAATGTGAAATGCTAGGAAACCCTAGTAAACAATAAGAAACACTAAAAAACCCTAAGAAATACTAAGAAACCCTATAAAACCCTAAGAAACGCTAAGAAATCCTATAAAACCTAAGAAATGCTAAGAAACCCTAAGAAATCCTAAAAAACACTAAAAAGTGCTAAGAAACCCTACCAAATGATAAAAATGTTAAGAAACCCTAAGAATCCCTAAGAAATGTTAAGAAAACCCAAGAAGAACTAAGAAACACTAAAGATACAAAGAAACCTTAAGAAACCCCTTGAAAACCCTAAAAAAATCTAGGAAACCCTAAGAACCCATGAGAAACATTAAGAAACTCTAAGAAAACCTATAAAACCGTAAGAAACCATAAGAAACCCTATATAACCCTAAGAAACAATAAGAAACCCTAAGAAATGCTAAAACAATGCTAAGAATCACTAAAAAACACTAAGAAATGCTAAGAAACTATAAAAAATGCTATGTAACAATAGGAAAACATAAAAAACATTAACAAACCTAAGAAACGCTAAGAAACACAAAAAAATCCTAAAACCCTAAGAAATCGTAAGAAACTTTAGGAAACCCTAGTAAACGATAAGAAACGCTAAAAAACCCTAAGAACCCTTAAGGAACCCAAAGTAAGGATAAAAAAACTCTAGGAAACCCAAAGAAATATAAAGAAACCCTATAAAGCCCTAAGAAAAGCTGAGAAACCCTAAGAAATGCTAAGAAACTATAAGAAACGCTAAGTAAAGCTAAGAAACCAAAAAAAACACTAAGTACCCACGAGAAATGCTACAAAAATTCAAAGAATCGCTAAGAAACCCTATGAAACCCTAAGAAACGCAAATAAACCTTGAGAAATCCTAAGAAATGCTAGGAAACCCTAGTAAACGATAAGAAACGCTAAAAAAACCTAAAAACCCTTAAGGAATCATAAGAAACGCTAAGAACCCTTAAGGAACCATAAAAAACTCTAAGAAACCCTATAAAACCCTAAGAAATGCTAAGAAACCGTATAAGATCTTAAGAAATGCTGAGAAAACCAAATAAATGCTAGGAAACTATAAGAAACGCTAAGTAAGGCTAAGAAACTTTAAGAAACCCTATAAAGCCATAAGAAACCCTCTAAAACCCAAATAAACGCTAAGAAATGTTAAGAAACTTTAAGAAACGCTATGTAACAATAACAAAACATAAAAAACATTAAGAAACGCTAAGACACCGTAAGAAAAACAAAAAAAAACCCTAAAACCCCTATGAAATGGTTAGAAACTTTAGGAAACCCTAATAAACGATAAGAAACACTAAAAAACCCTGAGAACCCTCAAGGAACCCTAAGAAACGCTAAGAAACTCTAAGAAACCCTCTAAAACCCTAAGAAATGCAAAAAACTCGATAAAACCCTAAGAAATGTTAAGAAACTAAAAAAATGCTAAGTAAAGCTAAGAAACCCTAAAAAACATTAAGTAACTCTGAGAAAACCTAAAAAAATTCTAAGAATCACAAAGAAACCCTAAGAAATGCTAATGAACCCTTAGAAAACCTAAGAAATGCTAAAAAACCCTAGTAAACGATAAGAAACGCTAAAAAATCGTAAGAACCATTAAGGAATCATAAGAAACGCTAAGAACTTTTAAGAAACCATAAGAAACCCTATAAAATCCTAAGAAATGCTAAGAAACACTATAAGACCCTAAGAAATGCTGAGAAAACCAAATAAATGCTAGGAAACTATAAGAAACGCTAAGTAATGCTAAGAAACCTTAAGAAACCCTATAAAGCCCTAAGAAACCCTATAAAACCCAAAGAAATGCTAAGAAATACTAAGAAACTATAAGAAATGCTATGTAACAATAATAAAACATAAAGAATATTAAGAAAGCTAACAAACGCTAAGAAAAACAAAAAAAAACCCTAAAAACCCTATGAAATTGTTAGAAACTTTGGGAAACCCTAGTAAATGATAAGAAATGCTAAAAAACTTTAAGAACCCTTAAGGAACCCTAAGAAACACTAAGAAACCCTATAAAACTCTAAGAAATGCAAAGAAACCCTATAAAATCCTAAGAAATGCTAAGTAACGCTAAGAAACCCTAAATTAGGTAAGGTGAACAATTGGGCACTTGTTAGTTTATCCTTTATTAATTGGAATGTGTTTTGTTGCTCAACTCCCCAATTAAATGCTACATTCCTCTTTATAACAACAGTAAGAAGTTCAACATAGGTATTGAAATTAGGAACAAAACATCTATAAAAACTAGCCAATCCATGAAAACTTCTTACTTGACTTACCGAATTAGGTGTTGGCTAATCTCGAATTGCCTTAATCTTTTCCTCATCAACTCCAATCCCTTTTGAAATTATAACATACCCAAGAAACACAAGTTTATCCGAACCAAAGACACATTTTTTTAAATTGGCAAACAACTTATCTTTCCTTAAGGCTTTTAAAACAGATGTTAAGTGTCTTACATGTTCACCCATGTTCTTGTTGTAGATTAGAATGTCATCAAAATATACAACTACAAATTTCCCAATAAAAGCACGTAAAACATAGTTCATTAATCTCATGAACATACTAGGTGCATTAGTCAATCTAAAGGGCATAACTAACCATTCATATAAACCTTTGTTTTGTTTTAAATACAATTTTCTATTCATCTCCTTCTTTTATTCTAATTTGATGATATCCACTTTTAAGATCTATTTTAGAAAATAAACAAGATCCATGCAACTCATCTAACATATTATCCAAACAAGTAATAGAGTGTCGATACTTTACCGTGATATTATTAATATCTTGACAATGACGCACATTCACCAAGTTTCATCCCTCTTAGGGACAAGTAGCATAGGTATAACACATGGGCTCATGCTCTCTCGAACATACCCTTTTCCATTAGTTCCATGAATTGGCATTGAAATTCCTTTGTTTCCTTAGGGTTACTTCTATATGTAGGTCAGTTCAGAATTATCGCTCTAGGGATGAAATCAATTTGATGTTAAATTCCTCAATTTGGTGGCAAAACTGGCGGTATCTCTTCAGGAAAAACATCCATAAATTCTTGCAAAATAGTAATAATTTTGCTTGGTAAAGATCCGATAAGGTTGCCAGTACTCAAAAAGGCATCCCTGTACATAAGTACAATAAAAGACTGTTGTAAATGTATAGCTCCCTTAATCTCACTTTTTATTGCAATAAAATTATTTTTACTCTTTTTTTCAAATTCAGGCTTTTCTCTCTTTTTTCAACTCAATATTCTTTTCTTCTTCTTTATTCCTTTCTTTCTTCTTTTCTTCTTCTTCTTTCTTCTTTTCATTCACCTTTTTCCTTTTCATTTGATCCACTAAAACTTGCTTTGGAGTCAATGGTACAAGAGATATTGGTCTTTCGTTCATCACAAATGAATACTTATTGGTGAATCCATCATGCTTAACTTGACGATCAAACTGCTAGGGTCGTCCCAAAAGAATATGACAAGCTTACATTGGTACCCCATCACATAGTATTTCATCCTGAGATCTTACAATAGAAAATGCAACCAATACCTGCTTGGTTACCTTGCGTTCACCTTGTCCGTTCAGCCACTAAAGTCGATATGGCTTTGATGCTTCAATGTCGGTAATGCCAATCTCTCCACAAGCTTAGTGCTAGCTACATTAGTGCAACTTCCTCCATCTATAATAACACAACAAATCTTATTATTCACACAACAACGAGTATGAAATAAGTTCTCATGCTAGTTATTTTCTTCTTCTTGTGGCATACTCACTAGCTTCCTCAAGTGATGGCATACCAGGATCGCTTTCTTCTTCTTCATCCTCAGTCTCAATCTCCCCATCAATATTGATCACCATGGCCCACTTATTTGGGCATTGACTTGCTACGTGACCCTTGCCTTGGCATCGAAAACACATAATATCACGATATTTGGGAGTTGTGATATGAGTGTTACCTTATTTTTGGGGCACAACTTGCTTGGTTGTCTCCTTTGGAAGGTTGAGCTGAGATTGATTCGACAACTCCTCAACTTTCCTAGGGGTTGGTTTCCATGTGTTTGAGTAACCATTGTTTAATCTCCTTTTGTGTAAATTCTTCATCTTCAGTTGTTGTTCCACTTTGATAGCTTGGTGGACTACGTCTTAAAGCTCAACATGATATTGCATTTCCACCACATCAACTATCTTATGGTTTAGGCTAGGCAAAAATCTGGCCATTGTAGCCTCTCTATCTTCCTCCACATTAGCTCGAATCATGGTAATTTCCATCTCCTTGAAGTACTCATCGACACTTTTGGATCCTTGGGTAAGCATTTGAATTTTATTGAACAACTCCCGATGGTAGTAGCTGGGAACAAATCATTGTCGCATGATTGCTTTCATCTCATCCCAAGATTCCATAGGGCATTCATGATTTCTTTTCCTCTCCTTCACCAACTGATCTCACCATATTATAGCTAATCAGTAAATTTGACATCAACAAGTCATACCTTTTTCATCTAAGAGTAATTATGGCATTCAAAAACCATCTCCATCTTTTTTCCCATTCAAATGAGGCTTCTAGGTTAGTTTTTCCTTAAAAAGAGGGTATATTCAGTTTGATGTTGTCCAAGTTGTCATCAATCAATGGTCGCCCTCTGTGAGCATATTGATCGAGGGAATCGCGTTTGAGCCTATTTGATTGCCTTGGATTTCATCGAACTCCTCGAGATCTTATGGATCAAAATGCCTAAATTAAAAGCTTCAAGGTCATTGTTCAGTAGGGGTATGTTGATGTGAACCCTTCACTCCTTCCTCTAGTTGATCCATCCACACGTGAAGTGGCTCTAATTCAATCTTCATCAACCATCTCATCTCACTTATTATAGCTTGCACTTATAAGTTTGGAATGAGTTGTGGGGGCTCCTCCTCATTTGTGTTGTCTCCTCTTCTTTGAGCTATGTGTTCCTACAAATGTTAAAAAAAAACCTCGCAATACTCGTGTTTCACTCAACTGGCTTTTTTATGGATTCAAACACTCTTGCATTTTTCCTCTCGTATATCTTCTTTTCAATTTTAATTGAACTTAAGAACAAATCGTTTTTAGGAAGCAGTTCAACTTGAGGAACAATCAAGATAAATCCATAAAGTTTCAAAAAAGTAATTCTAAAAAGGATTTAAGTATATAGTAGGAAGATGATAAAATGGATATAGAGAAAAATATAAAAATTTAAGAGTGTAGAAATAATAAGATATTGAGTATAGACCTATTCTTCTTTTTTTTCACTTTTTACCTTTTTTTTGCCTTTTTTGTTTTTTTAAACTTTTTTGTACGCCTTTTTTACTAATTTTTACAATTTTTTTTAATTATTTTAAATGTTTTTTTTACATTTTTTAACACAATTTCTTTTGGCTTTTTTGGATTTTTTAATATAAAGAATATAGAAAAAACAAACATGAGATCTATATGTTTATAGTGACTAGAAGTAAAAAAAAAAAGATAATGAAAATATAACTATATATTAAAATAAAGATTTTTTTTGTGATTTTTTATACTGAATAGAAATAGGTAGAATATAAGGAAAGTAGAACAAATTTGAAAGGATAATATGAAAATTGTCGTGCAACTATGTGCTCTAATACAACTAATGCAAGCTCCGCCAATATACTGATAATACTCTACACCAAATATAAAAAATATCCCAAGACTTTCACGACACAAGTAAAAATAATCAAATATACCTTGTTGAAATGCTAGAAAACCCTAAAAAACGCTTAGAAACCCTAAAAAAATATAAGAAACATTAAGAAATGCTAAGAATGCTAGGAAGCCCTAAAAAATATTTAAAAACCTAAGAAACACTAAAAAAAATGTTAAGAATCACTAAAAAACCCTAAGATACCCTAAAAACTCTAAGAAATGCTAAGACAATCTAAGAAGCCCAATAAAACCCTATGTAAGAAACCCTATAAAACCCTAAGAAATACTAAGAAACTATTAGAAATGCTAAGTAACACTAAGTAACCCTAAAAATACTAATAAACCCAAAGAAACGCTAAAAAATGATAAGATTTCCTGAAAAAATAAATGAAACCCTAAAAAATGCTAATAAACCCTAGAAAACCCTAAGAAACAGTATGAAATGCTAGGAAACCCTAGTAAATGCTAAGAAACGCTAAAAAACCCTACGAAACGCTAAGAAACCATAAGAAATCCTAAGAAACACAAAGAAACGCTAAGAACCCTTAAGGAACCCAAAGAAACGCTAAAAAGCCTAAGAAACGCTTATAAAGCCTAAAAATCTCTATGAAACCCAAAGAAACACTAAGAAACCCTATAAAACCCTAAGAAACCCTAACAAAATCTATAAAACCCTAGGAATTGCTAAGAAACCTTAAGAAAAGCTAAGAAACTATAAGAAACGCTAACAAATTGTAAAAAAAACACTAAGAAATCCCAAAGAAACTCTTAAACAATGCTAAGAATCACTAAAAAAATCCTCTGAAACCCCAAATGCTAAGAAATGTTAAGAAACCCTAAGAAATCCTAAGAAATGCTAAGAACCCTTAACCCTAAGATACCTAAAGAAACACTAAGAAACCCTAAGAAACCCTAAAAAAACTCTATGTAACCCTAAAAAATGCTAAAAAACACTAAAAAGTGCTAAGAAACCCTACCAAATGCTAAGAATCCCTAAGAAATGCTAATAAGCCCCAAGAAGACCTGAGAAACACAAAGGAACCCTTAAAAAAACTCTAAAATCCCTAAAAAAACCTAAAAACTCTAGGAAACGCTAAGAAATGCTAAAAAAACGCTAAGAAACACTATGAAATGCTAAGAAATATTAAGAAACCCTATAAAACTCTAAGAAATGCTAAGAAACTATAAGAAATGCTATGTAACACTAAGAAAACCTAAAAAATATTAAGAAATCTAAGCAACACTATGAAACCCTAAGAAATGCAAAAAGAAAACCCTAAAAACCCTAAAAACCCTAAGAAATGGTAAGAAACTTTAGGAAACCCTAGTAAATAATAAGAAATGCTAAAAAAAACCCTAAGAACCCTTAAGGAACCTTAAGAAATGCTAAGAAACTCTAAGAAACCCTATAAAATCCTATGAAATGCTAAGAAACCCTAAAAAATGCTGAGAAACTATAAAAAACGCTAAGAAACCCTAAAAAACACTAAGGAACCCTAAGAAACGCTACAAAAATTCTAAGAATCACTAATAAACCATATGAAAACCTAAGAATGTTGTTGAAAATTTTCAAAATTAATTATTATAAAATATGCTTAATTATCGATGAAATAAACAATTTTTTGTTAGAATAATTTATAATATATGTGAAGAGATGCTAATAACTAAAATTCACAATAGGGGAAGGGTATGGATAAGAAACAAGCATGTTAGGCTTTCTCTAGTTTAGAATATAAAATATAAAATATAAAATATTTTATATTATAAATTAAATATATTTTTTATATAATAATATTGTTAAAAATTTTCATAAATCAATTATTTTAAAATATGTTTAATTTTTTTAATAAAATGTAATAAATATTTATAATATTTTAATAGACTAAATATTAGAATCTCAACATCACATAATTAAGGTAATAAAGTTAAAAATAAAATTCAAATTTGAAAATTCCAAATGTGGAATTTCAATCAAATAAACAATTTTTTGTTATAATAGTTTATAACATATGCGAAGAGATACTAATAACTTAAATTTACAATAGAAGAATGGTTTGGAGAAGAAACAAGTGATTTAGGCTTTCTCCAGTTTAGAATTTATATTTTATATATTTTTATTATAAATTAATTATATATTTTTTATATAATAATATTGTTAAAAATTTTTAAAATTAATTATTATAAATATGTTTAATTATTTTTTAATAAAATTTAATAAATCTTAATAAGATTTTGATGAAGTAAATATTACAATGTCGAAATCACACTAGTAAGGTAATGAAGTTTAAAATAAAAATCAAATTTGAAAATACAAAATGCGGTATGTCGATCAAATAAACAATTTTTTTGTTTGAATAGTTTATAATATATGCGAAGAGATGCTAATAACTGAAATTCACAATAGGGGAAAGGTATGGATAAGAAACAAGTAGGTTAGGTTTTCTCTAATTTAGAATATGAAATATTATATATTTTATATTATAAATTAATTATATATTTTTTATATAATAATATTGTTAAAAATTTTCATAAATCAATTGTTGTAAAATATGTTTAATTATTTTTTTAATAAAATGTAATAACTCTTTATAATATTTTGATTGACTAAATATTAGAATCTCAACATCACATAATTAAGGTAATGAAGTTTAAAATAAAACTCAAATTTGAAAATTCAAAATACGGTATATCGATCAAATAAACAATATATTTTATTAGAATAGTTTATAACATATGCGAAGAGATGCTAATAGATGAAATACATAATAGGGAAAGGGTATGGATAAGAAACAAGCAAATTAGGATTTCTCTTGTTTAGAATATAAAATATAGAATATTTTATATTATAGATTAATTATATATATTTTTATAATAATATTGTTAAAAATTTTCATAAATTAATTATTATAAAATATGTTTAATTATTTTTTAATAAAATATAATTACTCTTTATAAGATTTTGATAGACTAAATATTAGAATTTCAACATCACACAATTAAGGTATTGGAGTTTAAATTAAAACATATATTTAAAAATTCCAAATATGAATTATCAATTAAATAAATAATATTTTTTGTTAGAATAGTTGATCACATATGCAAAGAGATGCTTACAACAGAAACAGAAATTTACAATAGGTGAATTATTTAGATAAAAATCAATAGGTGAGGCTTACTCTATTATAGAATATAAAATATAAAATATTTTTTATTATAAATTAATTATATATTTTTTATATAATATTATTCTTGCAAATCTTCATAAATTAATTATTATAAAATATGTTTAGTTAATTTTAATAAAATGTAATAGCTATCTATAAGATTTTAATACAGTAAATATTAGAATCTCAACATCACAGAATTAAAATAATGAAGTTAAAAATAAAATTAAAAATTGAAAACTCTAACTGCGGAATTTCGATCAAATAAACAATTTTTTTATAATAGTTTATAACATATGCAAAGAGATGATAATAACAGAAATTCACAATTGGGAATATTATGGATAAGAAACAAGCAGATGAGGCTTGCTCTTGTTTATAATATAAAATATTCAATATTTTATATTATAAATTAATTATATTTTTTATTTAATAATATTGTTGAAATTTTCCATAACTCAATTATTATAAAATGTTTAATTTTTTAATTAACTGTAAAAAAATTTTTATAAGATTTTGATGTAGTAAATATTAGAATCTCAACATCACACAAGTAAGGTAATGAAGTTTAAAATAAATCTCAAATTTGAAAATGCAAAATGCGCAATGTCGATGAAATAAACAATTTTTTTGTTAGAATAGTTTATAACATATGCAAAGAGATGCTAATAACATAAATCCACAATAGGGGAAGGGTATGAATATGAGATAACCTGGTGAGACTTGCTCTAGTTTTGAATATAAAATATTATATATTTTATAATATAAATAATTATATATATTTATATAATAATATTATTAAAATTTTTCATATATCAATAATTATAAATTATATTTAATTATTTTTTAATAAAATATAATAACTAGTTATAATATTTTGATAGAGAAAATATTAGAATCTCAACCTCACAAAATTAAGTTAATGAGGTTTAAAATAAAACACATATTTGGAAATCCAAATGCAGAATTTCGTTCAAATAAATAATTTTTTTTGTTAGAATAGTTTATAACATATGCAAATAGATGCTAATAAAACAAAATCACAATAGTGGAAGTGTATCAATTAGAAACAAGCTTGTGAGGCTTGCTCTAGTTTAGAATATAAAATATTATATATTATATATTATTTATTAATTATATATTTTTTACATAATAATATTATTGAAAATTTTCATAAACTAATTATTATAAAATATGTTTAATTATATTTAATTAAATATAATAACTCTTTATAAGATTTTGTTAGAATAAATATTAGAATCTAAACATGACACAATGAAGGAAATGAAGTTTAAAATAAAACTCAAATGTGAAAATTTCAAATGCGGAATGTTAATCAAATACATAATTTTTTTGTTAGAAAAATTTATAACATATTCAAAGAGATACTAATAACATAAATTTACAATAGGGGAAGGGTGTGGATAAGAAACAAGCATGTGAAGCTTGCAATAGTTTAGAATATAAAATATTATACATTATATATTTTTTACATAATAATATTGTTGAAATTTCTCATAAACCAATTTATTATAAAATATTTTTAATTATTTTTTAATAAAATGTAATAACTATTTATAAGATTTTGATTGAGTAAATATAAGAATCACATCATCACACAATTAAAGTAATGAAGTTTAAAATAAAACTCAAATTTGAAAATTTCAAATGTGGAATTTCGATCAAATAAATAATTTTTTTGTTGTAATATTTTTTAAATAAGCAAAGAGATGCTAATAACGGATTTTCACAATATGGGAAGGTTATGGATAACAAAAAAGGTAGTGAGGCTTCCTTTAGTTTAGAATATTATATATTATATATTTTATATTATAAATTAATTATATATTTTTATATGATAATATTGTTCAAATTTTTCCTAAATAAGTTATTAAAAAATATATTTTAATAGATTAAATATTAAAATCTCAACATCAAACAAGTAAAGTAATGGAGTTTAAAATAAAACTCAAATTAAAAATTTTCAAAGGCGGAATTTCGATCAAATAAACAATTTTTTTAGAATAGTTTATATATATGAAAATAGATGCTAATAATAGAAAAATAATAATAGGGGAAGGGTATGGATATGAAACAAGCAGATGGGACTTACTCTAGTTTAGAATATAAAATATTATATATACTTTATACTTTAAATTAATTATATATTTTTATATAATAATATTGTAGTAAATTTTCATAAATTAATTATTATAAAAAATGTATATTTATTTTTTAATAAAATATAATAACTATTTATAATATTTTGATAGAGTAAATATTAGAATCTCAACCTCACAAATTAAGGTAATGAAGTTTAAAATAAAACTCATACATGGAAATTTCAAATGTAGAATTTCTTTCAAATAAATAATTTTTTGTTAAAATAATTTATAATATATGCAAATTAATCCTAATAAAACAAATTCACAATAGGGGAAGGGTATGAATTAGAAACAATCTAGTGATGCTTGTTCTAGTTTAGAATATAAAATATTATATATTTTATATTATAAATTAATTATATATTTTTTACATAATAATTTTGTTGAAATTTTTCATAAACTAATATTATAAACTATGTTTAATTATTTGATTTAAAATATAATAACATTTTATAAGATTGTGATAGAGCAAATATTAGAATCTCAACTTCACTCAATTAAAGTAATGAAGTTTAAAATAAAACATATATTTAAAATTTTCAAATGCAGAATTTCGCCCAAAAATTTTTTTTCCTAGAATAGTTTATAAAAATTAAAAGAGATGCTAATAACAGAAATTCAAAATATGGTTGGGTGTGGATAAGAAACAAGTAGGTAAGGCTTGCTTTATTTAGAATATAAAATATTATAAATTAATTATATATTTTTTATATAATAATATTGTTAAATTTTTTCATAAATTAAATATTATAAAATATATTTAATTATTTTTTAATAAAATATAATAACTCTTTATAAGATTTTGATAGAGTAAATATTAGAATCTCAACATCACACAATTAAGGAAATAAAATTTTAAATAAAACTCAAATTTCAAATGCGGAATGTTAATCATATAAATAATTTTTTTGTTAGAATAGTTTATAACATATTTAAACAGATAATAATAACATAAATTCCTAATAGGGGAAGGGTGTAGATAAGAAACAAGCATGTGAGGCTTGCTCTAGTTTAGAATTTAAATTATTATATATTATATATTTTAAATTAATTATTTATTTTTTACATAAAAATATTTTTTAAATTTTTCATAAACTAATTATTATAAAATATTTTTAATTATTTTTAATAAAATGTAATAACAATTTATAAAATTTTGATTGAGTAAATATAAGAATCACATCATCACACAATTAAAGTAATGAAGTTTAAAATAAAACTCAAATTTGAAAATTTCAAATGTGGAATGTCAATCAAATAAATAATTTTTTTTATTAGAATAGTTTATAATATATTCAAACAAATACTAATAATATAAATTCACAATAGGGGAAGGGTATGGATAAGATACAAACAGGTGAGGCTTGATCTATTTAGAATATAAAATATTTTTTTTATTATATTATAAATTAATTAAATATTTTTTACATATTAATATTGTTGAAAATTTTAATAAACCAATTATTATAAAATATGTTGAATTATTTTTTAATAAAATGTAATAACTATTTATAAGTTATGATTGAGTAAATATAAGGATTACATCATCAAACAATTAAGGTAATAAAGTTTAAAATAAAACTCAAATTTGAAAATTTCAAATACGAAATTTCGATTAAATAAATAATTTTTTCGTTAAAATAGTATATAAATAAGTAAAGAGATGCTAATAACAGAAATTCATAATACGGGAAGGGTATGGATAAGAAACAAGCTAATGAGGCTTGCTTTACTTTAGAATATTTTATATTTTATATTATAAATTAATTATATATTTTTATATGATAATATTGTTAAATTTTTTTCATAAATTAGTTATTAAAAATATTTTTAATTATTTTTTATAAAATGTATTAACTCTTTAAAAGTTTTTGATATATTAAATATTAGAATCTCAACATCAAACAAGTAAGGTAATGAACTTTAAAATTAAACTCAAAATTAAAATTTTCAAATGTGAAATTTCGATCAAATAAACAATTTTTTTTCTTAGAATAGTTTATAACATACGAAAATAGACGCTAATGATAGAAATTGACAATAGGCGAAGGGTATGGATATAAAACAAGCAAGTGAAACTTGCTCTAGTTTAGAATATAAAATATTATATATTTTATACTATAAATTAATTATATATTTTTATATAATAATATTGTTAAAATTTTTCATGAATCGTTTATTATAAAATATAATAACTATTTATAATATTTTGATAGAGTAAATATTAGAATCTCAACATCACACAATTATGGTAATGAAGTTTAAAATAAAACTCAAATTTGAAAATTTAAAATGTAGAATTTCGGTTAAATAAATAATATTTTTGTTAGAATAGTTTATATGATATACAAAGAGATGCTAATAACACAAATTCATAATAGGGGAAGGGTATAGATAAAAAACAAGTAAGTGAGGCTTACTCTAGTTTAAAATATTAAATATTTATATCGTCCATTATAAATTAATTATATATTTTTTACATAATAATATTGTTGAAATATTTTATAAATTAATTATTATAAAATATGTTTAATTATTTTTTAATTAAATATAATAACTCTTTATAATATTTTGATAAAGTAAATATTAAAATGTCAGCATCACACAATTAAGGTAATGAAGTTTAAAATAAAACTCAAATTTAAATAAATAATTTTATTGTTAGAATAGTTTTTAAGATATGAAAATAGATGCTAATAATAGAAATTCACAATAAGGGTATGGATATGAAACAAGCTGGTGAGGATTGCTTTAATTTAAAATATGAAATATAAAATATTATATATTGTATATTTTAAATTAATATTATATTTTTTTATATAATAATATTTTTGAAAATTTTTATAAATTAATTATTATAAAATATTGTTAATTATTTTTTAATAAAATGTAATAAATCTTTATAAGATTTTGATAGAGTAAATGTTATAATCTCAACATCACAAAAAGTAGGGTAATAAAGTTTAAGATAAAACTCAAATTTAAAAATTCCAAATGCGGAATTTTGATCAAATAAATAAATAAATTTTTTGTTAGAATATTTTATAACATATGCAAAGAGATGCTTATAATAGAAATTCACAATAGGGGTAGGTAATGGATTAGAAACAAGTAGGCGAGGCTTGCTCTAATTACATGATTAAATAACAACATGATGGAGTTATGTATATATTTATACTTAATTTGTAAAAGATATTTTCTATACATATATGCTTTGTTATTAATATTTATGATGCTATGATTCTTATATTAGAAGTCCTTGATAATAAATCAGGCCTAGGTTAGCAGTTCTGCTCTAATCATTCCGGAGCTTTCTGACCTGGAACACCCCGAGGAGAAATATTTATTCTCTTATTCAATACGTATGTCCCTCCTTCTAGAGGAATGCTTCGTAAATGGAACTTACTTTCAATCTTGTCAGTTTTGATGGAGATACTGGATAATTCGTTCTAATGATGATGTAGTTGATAATGTTGACAGAGATGGTGTTATGGGAAAGGTAGAATTTCACTTTTCATAATATTTCTAATGTTTGGTCTTATTCTTGTATAGATGCAATTCCATGGTGTGTTTACATCAATGAAAAAAAATTGTAGCTTAAAACTACTTTTCCTTTTCCATTGTTTGTAGAAACATGATTTTTATCATGGAACTCTTAAATTAGTCAAATATAATTGGTGCCTTGGCTTTTGATAATGGAACTCTTAAATTTTTTTAATCGTATTGTATTCCCTAATTGTCTAATGTTATCCTAATAGATTTGGAGAGCTTCTCAACTGTTACATGTTATACTTTTGCAGTTTCCTATTTTGCATGCGGGTTGTAAAGAATTTGTGTATGAAAGTTGCTCATATCAACCAACTTCTAGAGGACCTATTGAAGGTTCCTTTGATTTTATACCTGGGAGGTGTTGTTATAGTATGGCTTCCCCTTTTGTTTAATTTTTTTTATTAAAAAACCACATTTGTCAATAAATGATAACATTGGATAACTTTGGAAATTTACTATTTTTGGCTCCTTTCTTTACATTGTGAATGAACATGAGATTTATTAATAAAAAATTGAATGAATCTAAGATTACTAAAAATGATGTTATTTGAAATATGGTGCTCCAAGTCAAATCATAAGCTCTTAATACAACTAGTAAGTTTTTATCCTAGTTCCAAACTCACAAAACCTAATGAGATGACTAATCCCTCTAGAGAACTTTCTTTTGAATAAGAAAGATAGATTTCGTGCAAATGCTATGAAATAAGGTTTGATTCTATTCATGAGGGTGGTATGGATAAATTTATTATTTCGTAGAAATAACATATATCAACTGAATGAGTTTTCAAACACGGTATTTTTGAGTTTAGAATACAACTAACAAGCAAAGTCTAATTGTAAAGACATATAATATGGACCCTACTCTAGGCTCTTCAAATTAGCTTTTAAATTGATGTTGCAAATAGTTAGTTATTATGATATGATTTCTTTTCTTCAAATGACAAGGATTTTTATTGATTTTTTTCGATTTACTAGGTTGACAAAACCATAAGGTAGTTTATTTCGTGTTGAAGTGGCTCGAGTTCCTTTCCAGCTACCATAATGCATTTTTTGATGTCATTGGAGCTGACCAATCATGTCGCACTACCCATTGTATGACTACTTACCCTTTTGTAGTGAGCAATCTAAGATCCTCTAACTGTTTAGGTCAGACATCTTTGCCCCATCTGTGAGGGGTCGGGTGGGTGTTCATATTGGTCTACATGTATATATTTGGATTACGGGTTTGTTCTTTTTCCCTGCTATCTAGAAACGGGTGGAACTTGTTAAGACTTTTTCCATTGGCAACTGGGAACTTGTCTAAACTCACATTCAAAGGTGCTTTACCATCTCTGCCTGTGCATTTGAAGTATTGTCTCCTCAAAATCCTACGTATGACCCTTATAGTTTTCACATCAAGTTCAAATCGAGTTTGAAGCATATATTTTGCATTATAAAATTTCTTTTATATATTTCGATATACTATTATTATTAACCTAAAAAGTTTTATTCTGTTAAGGAATATTAATGTGGAGTTGAAGTATTGTTGCGGGAACTACTTTTCTTTGTTAATGGGGGTGAAAATAAAATATTTAGGATGCTTTTATGTTGTTATAGGAAACTGGATATGTCACGCCCCAACCCGGTTTGGTTGGATCCCCGTGAACAACCCGTTGCTCTCTCGGTTCAAGAGGAGTTTCCTTCGACTTTAACTCGAGATGAGCCAAATGTAGTTTTAATCTTGTTCCCTAGAAGACATATATCCAATAAAATGCAAGCTTAAGGAAATATAAGCATACCTAACAGAGGGTAAAGCTCAGTATTATTCTTAGTCATTTTTCCTTTTCCTGAAAAAGGGATAGAAAGGAGGGGTGAGTACGACTACTCAGTGAATGAATTTTTCAAGAAAATATCTTTAAGGAAAAGAGTTGTATGGGAGTGTGCCAGACTCCTTTCTTTAAAAAATTATTTCATTTAAAAATCTCAGGTTTTATCACCATTTCCTTATTTAATCACAGTATGTCATCACCCAATACACAACCTTCATCATGAAGGTCAAACACATATTCGCAGGCTAGCATGACTACTGAACCCACTTGTGGCTTCGGAGCAACTTTACCGGCCACCTAGATAGAAGTACGTCCACTTCTATCCTGAGAATGGGTGGATGTACGTGACATCTGACCTTCAATCCTAAAATCAACTCTTCGTGTCCATACGAGGACAGAGACCTCATCCTATCCCCACCCTGGTCTCATGCGCTTAGTGCTACTCCAAATTTCGCACGGTCACCTGGTACGACGAAATAGCCCTTATACTCACCAGGTCGTCCAGGGCCCTTATGATGCATCACTACCCCCCATGGGCGTCTTGATGATCCCAAAATCATAGTAAATGCACAAACAATATTTTCTTATCATGCCATGTAATCCATGGTGCCATTAGTCCAACGGCCCCGACCTTTAGCTCAACCTGCAGCTGTTTATCTTGACTGGTCCGGAGACCGATCATGTCGCACTACTGCTAGTTGATCGAGTATGTTGGGCCTGTCCAAGTACCATGACCAAACAATTCATTTATTAAAGTTTTATGACACATATTTCATATTTGTTTATGAGCTCCTGCTCATGCCCACTGGCCTATGGCCCACTATTCGAGATTTTTAAAATCGGGCATAATAGCCCTCAAGTTTCAAAACTGAGGCCCCCGGCCTATAAGAGCTATTCGAGCTCCAATTAAGAAGGTCTCCCAAATAGTTTAAGCATTGGCACATAATCAGGGGAGAGCACTTCTGATAAAATATATTTTCAACTGTCTATTATACCAACCAGGTATAAGGATATCTCTGCTCATAACCGATGAACGGGTTTTCAACTTCTTTCGAGGAAATTTCATCATACCAACCGAGTATGATCTACTTACGACCAGTAAGTAGTTTTTCTGTATGGTTTTCACATCACTCTTCTAAGTTGTGATGTTTAAAATACCACATAGTAGTGGGTTTTCATTTCGATATACTTATCATTCCCAACCCGGTATGATATAAAATCCCACTCACCCGTTAATGCCGTGAATTCCACTAAACCAGTTCATTGATTTCACACGAGCTTGCACTTGCTGGCATTCTTGGTGCTTCATGTTCCTACACGATATGAACATCTCGGTTCATGGCATTCTCTAGATTAGAATATGAAATATTATATATTTTATATTATAAATTAATTATATATTTTTTATATAATAATATTGTTTAATTTCTTCATAATCCATTATTATAAAATATGTTTAATTATTTTTTAATAAAATTTAATAACTATTTATAAGATTTTAATAGACTAAATATTAGAATCTCAACATTACAAAATTAAGTTAATAAAGTTAAAAATAAAACACAAATTTAAAAATTTAAAATATAGTATGTCAATTAAATAAAAAATGCTTTTGTTATAATAGTTTATTACATATGCGAAGAGATGCTAATAACTCAAATTCACAATAAGGGAAGTGTATGGATAAGAAACAAGCAGGTTAGGCTTTCTATAGGTTATAATATAAAATATTATATTTTATATTATTATTTAATCATATATTTTTTATATTATAATATTGTTGAAAATTTTCAAAATTTAATTATTATAAAATATTTTTAATTATTTTTTAATAAAATTATTACAAATATGCGAATAGTTGCTAATAACTGAAATTCACAATAGGGGAATGTTATGGATAAAAAATAAGTAGGTGAGGCTTTCTCTAGTTTAGAATATATAATATTATATATTTTATATTATAAATTAATTATATATTTTTATATAATATTACTGTTAAAATTTTTCATAAATTAATTATTATAAAATATGTTTAATTATTTTTTTTAAATGTAATAACACTTTATAAGATTTTGATAAAGTAAACATTAAAATCTCAACGTCACAATAGTAAGGTAACGGAGTTTAAAATAATACTCAAATTTTAAAATACAAAATACGGTATGTCAATCAAATAAACAATTTTTTTTGTTATAATAGTTTATAACATATGCGAAAATATGCTAATAACTAAAATTTACAATAGGGAAAGATTATGGATAAGAACACGCAGGTTAGGCTTTCTCTAGTTTAGAATATAAATTATAAACTAATTATATATTTTATATAATAATATTGATAAAATTATTCATTAATCAATTATTATCAAATATGTTTAATTATTTTTTAATAAAATGTAATAACTCTTGATAAGATTTTGATAAAGTAAATATTAGAATCTCAACAATACAACAGTAAGGTAATGAAGTTTAAAATAAACTCAAATTTGTAAATACAAAATGTGGTATGATGATTAAATAATTTTTTTTATTAGAATAGTTTATAACATATGCGAATAGTAGCTAATAACTAAAATTCACAATAAGCGAAGGGTATGGATAAGAATCAAGCAGGTTAGGCTTTCTCTATTTTAGAATATAAAATATTTTATATTTTATATTATAAATTAATAACACTTTGTAAGATTTTAGTAAAGTAAATATTAGAATCTCAATATCACACAAGTAAGTTAATAAAGTTTAAAATAAAACTCAAATTTGAAAATTTAAAATACGGTATGTCAATCAAATAAATAATTTTTTGTTAAAATAGTTTATAATATATGCGAAGTGATGCTAATAACTGAAATTCACAACAGGCAAAGGGTATGGAGAAGAAACAAGCAGGTGGAGCTTGCTCAAATTTAAAATATAAAATAATATATATTTTTTTATATAGTAATATTTTTAAAAATTTTCAAAAATAAATTATTGTAAAATATGTTTTATTTTAATTTTAAAACATTAAAACTTTTATGATATGTAGGGAATAAAAGTTTTATGATCATGCGAGAGTAGTTTGATGATTAAGTAATCCTTCTAGGATGAATATGTCCTTGAAAAATGGTGAGTTGGATTTCTTGTATCGAGTTCGATTGGATCGATGAGGCGATATTACTCGTAAAATTTACTCCATGATTTTCTTACAAAATTATTTTTTAGAAATATAGTCTCATTACTATGTTAAACTGCTTAAACCATTTTGAGATATATATTTCTAATGAGAGCAAGAATCCTGTTTATTAGATTTTTTGTAAAAGGTGTGTGAACACACTTAAAGGAGAGAATCTAATTCAATTTTTGATGCAGGATATGGGTGGGACCCATAATTAATAAATAAGCTGACTAGATTTAGTTTTTTGAAAGTGGACGCAAGACCATAATTTTTTAATAGAGAAGTAGGTCCAAGGCCATGTTTTAAAAACTTGAACAAGTGGGTCCAAGGCTAATGAAAACGGGCCAAATACCATAAATTAGATCTAATTTAAGTGCTTAATAAAATTATTACAAATTGATAATGTTTGCTAAAGCTGATGAGCCAGAGTCAGGCCGGAGACCGTTAAGCTAGCAACATAAAGAGAAAGGTGTTTAATTAAAAGAAAATTGTTTGTGTTTCCAATCGTTAGAACTCAAGGAGATGTCTGGTATGAGGTAGTGTTGGTTACATGGGATACTAGATAGCAAAGTTGGTATAAAGGAAGCTACGATGTTCTAGTATGTCATGAAGCTCTAGCAGCTTCGTGCACACTTAGACCAAGGGGAAGCAGGATGAGGCCTTGTCCCTCAATAACGGACAATTTCATTTGAGAATGTCTAGGGATTGGGCAATGGTGTTGACACAGACGAATGGTCAAGTTTGTAACATCGCACCAATATTGTAGAGGTTGTAGCCATGCACTAATGTTATAGAGGTTGTAGCCTATCACCAAGGTAGACAATAAATGCTCTTCAGGCCACAAGTTGAGGACATATCGAGGTTGTAGCCTCAAATGGTCTATTATGCACATGCTTGATCCCTTTAATGAGAAAGGGTGTTTGAGTGTTTATCTCATACAAACTTACATAAATTTTACCATGAATAAAATTATAAAAGTTCTTCTGGTAGGAAGAAACCTAATTTTAGCTTGTGAGATACAAGCGGTGAAATTAATTGAAAATCACGTGAAACATTTTCAATAATAAACAAGTAGTAGCTTATTAAGTTGATCCCCAACACATTGGGATTAAAGGAAAGTTATCCTTATCCATATTCGGGTATGTAAAATATGCCCATTAAAATACAAGTAAATTTTAAACACTTGTTATGAATGAACCCGAAGATAGGTGCCTTCCGATGAAATGAACTGATTATAAACTTGTCGTATATAAGTTTATTTCTTTTATGCTCTAAGCTTATTTATGGTAAACCTATGTCTTACCAAACCTCCTAATAATCATGTTCAGAGTATGTGCTGAATCGTAGCCATGACGTAATGATGTCTGCTAAGCCATCTTATTAAGTTGTGAACTCACTCACCTCCAAATACCCATTTCAGAAATTGATATACTTTCTGAATACATTAAGACTTTGAAAGGTTCATATAACTCCAAGGTATAATTTACATTAAGTAATTGATACTAGTTTGGTTTCTAAATTTTATTTTCCAAAAGTCTAATTTATTATTTTTGGAAAATAATTTGATTTATTATGATTTAAGCCTCGCACCATGTCGGGTTTACAATGATGAGGCTCATGTTATTATAAAATTGGGAGGATGTGGCGGTTATTTCAGGTCCAATCGGGGAAACTGGGTCCAAGTGTAACATCTTAATTGGTGATTCCAAGGGTTGTTGAAAAACAAGGTTGGTATAATGGAAGTGAGTGCTAGTTTAGTATGTCAATGGCTTCAGGAGTCTTGTGCACACCAGACCCTGGCGAAGGGGGGAAAGTTTGCGTCCCTTAATAACGGACAAACTTGATGTGTATGTGGGATAGGCAATGATAAAAACACAGATGGTCTGGCAACGAAACATCAGTTTGTTAGATAGGTAGTTAATAAACGCGCTCCATACCACAAGTTGAACAGAAAGAAGTTTTGTTCTGCAACTGTGTGATCCCTCCATGATGGAGCAAATATGTTATGTATACTTGCATAATGCAAACCTCACATGTGAAAACATCAATTGCCTTTGAAATAAACCATGTGATTGTTTCCGAAAGTATTTCTTGTTTTGAGCATGTATTGGCTCGTTAAAAAAAAATATCATGGTGTCATCTAATCCTATTCATTGGGCTATATAGTTCACTCCCTCCAATCCCACTTTAAGGTAATTAAAGAGTAGAATGATACAATGAAATCATAAGGAGTCATGATGGCCAACGGTATGCATTTTAAGTACTTAACTCTTAGTATCTTTTATTTAACTTGTTTTCCAAATAAATATTATATAAAAGTTATTCTAAAGTGTTTTCTTTATTATGATTATTAAGTCATGTCTAGATTACAATAATGAGTCGCTCATTATTGTAATACATGGAGACTGTGGTGGGTTATCTCCTTGTCCGACTGGTGAACCAAGTCGGAATGTAACATCTTTAGTGAAATCAAAGGCCATAGTTTTAAAACTAAGATTTTGAAAAGTGAAAACATTTTTGGAAAACAAAGTACCGAGAAAGTACTATATGAGGCTTCTTTAAACCCCAAAGAATCCAATACTCGGAACCACCAACCGAAAACCAAATTTTAGAAAAGGAATTTTCCTATTGAAATAAAACATATGTCTACAACCTCAAAATGTATTGATCTTAGGGAATAGGTCACAATTAAGTAAAGACTGAAGAATGTCCGGAAGTCAACAAGTGGAAAGTCTCCACAAAACAAGACAAAATTAAATTATATAAAACCATTAGTATTAAGACAATACTACTAGGATTTCATAGAGAAATCAAGAAATTAACATTATAAAAAGATTAACAAAAGCTCTACTGTTGGACAAATATTACCATGTTAGTAATTCTTATCAAGGAAGCCGAAAGAGATAGAAGAAAACACCCAAAACCACACCCAACCCTTACCCTAAACTTTTTTTTAATGGAATATAAGTAGAACCATGATCCATATAAGGAAAGAGTCATATACCCCAGGGAAAGTTTGCCACAAGTAATGGGAAAACTCACAAAAGGTTGTTTTTAAAGATAAAATGGATAAAACTTAATGATGGACCAAAGAAACATAGGAAATTGGATTAGAATACTTGAGAACCCAGTCGCATAGACGACATTATCATACTAAGATTCGTTCATGAGTCCAAGGGAAGGGACTTGAGGAAAATTGATATAAGGATCCAAGGAAAGATAACTAAATATATACAATACCCCAAAAGATTAACCCCATGAATTTCCTTATACTACAAGTGGAATGCTAGACTCAAACGACTAACAATGGGATGACAAAGGAGTCATTTGAAGAGTTTAAAAGAACCAAAGGCAACCCTCAAGGAGCAAATAGACATTTCCTAAGACAAATAGGACATCAAAGATAATTGGTGACATGGTGGTGAGATGAGATTCTCTACTCTAACTCAATGTAAAGAATGGACAAGTATACCTTAATGAGTCCCAAATGGTAAAAGGGTTCTTAGTTTAAGGACTGACTTATAATGGAATAAATCAAAATGGATAATCGTGAAATGGTCACGAATGGATATAATAAAATGACAGTATAAGTACTTTGAAAAAAAAATAAAAACCCTTAAAGGATGATGTCCCAATTAGACACATCATCATGAGACAAATTGAAGTATGTTTGGGAAAACCTGATATGGAAAAAGGACCAATAAGCAAATCGGCAAGGAATAGACAAACAAGAAACACCCAAGCCCATAAAAGGAAGAATTTAATAGGAGGATATCCTAGATACCTTCTTGGCTAAGAAGCTTTCAAATGAAACTTCTAAGGAAAGGAAAGGAATTATGGAAGGGATAGACAATGAGATCATAGATGAGTAAAGAACAAATTAAAGAGAAATCTTACTATGAAGTTTTGAGCATAATTTCAGAGGGGATCACAAACAGTCATCAGGGTTATAACACCTAAGACTCAAGGATCGAAAATCTAAGAATGAAAAGTTGGTAGCTCTGTGAGAACATCACAATAAACATTCAATATCCAAAAGCACAAAAAATTGTGTAAGATACCACAAGGGTTACTCAAGGAAAGTAAGGAGAACTTTGAATAACCATATGTGACCAAGAAAATATTGGTTACAATCATCATAATCTAGGGAAAGGCATTCGGTACAAACTTAGTACGCACTCAATTCAAAGATGGACCAATGAAGAAATCATTAACACATACCATAAATGCCAACAATAATGTGATAAGGTCAAAGGAAGAAGGAATATACATTACCTTATTAAGTTAAGAAAGAACGACCACAAATTGGAATTAAGATGGATCTTCAATAACGAACATCTACCTTGAAGATGGATCTTCAATAACGAACCCAAGGATATATTTGCACCCAAGTCTCTAGAGTTAAGAGAGCTACATAAATGAGATTCACTCAAGATGAAAAGTGTGTATTAATTAGAGGTACTAACCCCATAAGTGATGGTGTGAATCGATACTCAAAAGGAGTCCAAAGGAAGAGTTGACGAAACCCCAAGTGAATACCATTATAAGATGGTGAGAGCTCAATAACAAGGAATATCGAGGAGAAAAAGAAAAGTTAGAAAATTAGTGTTCATAACGCATGAAATTAGAGTTCATGATGCATGTAGACAATACTTATACCAATAAGGAACTCGTGTGTGTACTAAGATGAGACAAGATAACATCTATCGACAGGTATTCATTATATAATGGATAGATACATTTCTAGGATTGACACTCAAAGTGTCCAAACTCTAAGAGACTAACCCTAGACAAACATGTCAAGTGAACAAATGAAAGAATGACCATCCTTTGGCAAAGATCGGTTATGTAAACCCTATTCCTTTAAAGATAAGAAAACCAAGAAAAGAACTGGTCGATTCAAACAAGAAAATCGAGCCACTTAACCAACCAAAACCAGTAAAGAAGTGGTAAAATGGGAAATTGGAAAATCCCAAGTGACTCAAAAAGTCATAAAATCATGGAACAAATTGGAAGAGAAAATCATACCGGTTTAGTTTGAACCGATTTGAACTATACATGAACTAATTTCTAAATTCATTTTTCTTTGTGGCTTAAAGTGATCAAATTGGAAAATTGAAGCCACCATTCGATAGGAAATGAATTTAGATGTATTTAGAAATTTTTAGATTTGAGAAAACTGATGGAATTGGGCTTGAACCGGCCAGTTTTTGCCATTGAACCTAGTCGGACCGGACCGGTTTGGTTCGGAATAGTGTCATCTTCTTCCTCAGGATGATAGCACTGTTCATAGGCTCAAAAACCTTCCATTTCTAGTGAGAGGAATATTCCTCTGATCAGGGCATTTTTGAGCAAGGATAAGCTCGACCAAAATGGAAACTAGTCGGGTAGAGTGTCCTCGAGCTTCCTATATAAGGAACTCCGCTCCATTCATCCTCCACACACCTCAAATCGTCATTCTCTCTCAAGTGCTCCATTTTCTAGTGAAGTTCAAACTAGAGCTCCGACTTGGGCATTTTTTTAGCCTCAAAAGGCATGTCAGGTCCTATAGACTCCACGGGAACTCAACTACCTGACAACAATCTCCCTTCGACTCGGGGACCGCTGGAGAAGCACCAAAAAAATCAAATAGTGAGGCAGCTCCAATGGACCAAAGCTGCCTTGATTTGGTTGAACTGAATTTGGCCAAATTCAGACCTACTTCGGCCAAACCAAGCCTCCCCAATGGCCCTTACACGACCTCCATAGAGGTGAAAGGTAAGCTAATTTGGTCCTCCTCCATCATTACAAATCGATGTTATAGAAAGAATGTGTCACATTTCAATAACAAAATTCACCCTTGTATAAACTTTATTTGTAGCAATTCTTGATCCTAGGAGGACCCTAAGGATGAGAGCTACCAACCCAGATCAAGAGCTCGGATCGTCACACCTCTGATGGTAAGCTTTCGAAGCTTTCTCTCTCTCTAAACAATTTTTCGGTGAAACTCCGTTTGAGCTCGTTTTGGACCCAAATGCTGCAATTCAAAGCTCAATTGAATCATATGGAAGTTTATGAACTGATCCATACCATCAATTGGAGCAATTAACCTCGTTTGAATGGCCAATTTGGAGAAATCAAATTCGTTCAATATAAAGGGGTGAAATTGGGGAAATTTGGGGATTTCAAAAAATTGTGGGACCTCCATGCAATTTCTTAAAATTGATGATCAATTGGCAATGATAAAGATGTTGGGGGACCAATTGGTCAATTTTTGAAAGAATTGAGGTCAATTGACTATCTTTGGAAAGTAGGGGCAAAACTGTAATTTTTGAAAAATTGGAGACCAAATTGGGAATTTGGAAAACTTGAGACCCTTACACAATTTTAAGTAAATTGAGGATCCAAGGAGGATATTGGAATCCTTGGTACTTGATTTGGCATAAAATTTTAGCATTAGTAACCTAAACTCAATAAAAATGAACTTTAGGGACCTAATTGCAATAAACCAAGGACATTGGGCCTAGTCGTTCATACGTGAGAAAACGAAGGATGTCATGCTGAATCTTTATTAACAATGATATCCAAAGCGTGTAGGGACATGTGAAATCGGAACACAAGCAAGAGCTAGTGAGGATGGGAAAATGATCGGGGACGAACACGTCACAATCAATGGGTGAGTGTGAACTTTTATACGTCATAACGGTTGGGATGATGAGCACTATTTTTAATGTATAAAACTTACTTACTGGTTGTGAGTGGGAATTAACAAACATCATGCTTGGTTGGTATGATGAGTTTCCTTAAGGAGAGGAGAAACTGCCTACTGGTTGTAAGCGGACCTGGTTGGTGTGGTGAGATAAAAAATAATTTTTGTCAGAAGTGTTCTCCCCTTACTGTGTGACAACTGCTAAAAATAGTTGGGAGACCTTCTTGACAAGAGCTAGAATGACTCAAATAGGCCAAAGGCCTTAGTTTTTGAACTCATAGAGCTCAAGGCATAGTTTTGGAAAACACGTGCAGTGGGCATGGGTAGAAGCTCATAAACAAACATCATTAGGAAGAGCTATGATGTAAACCCCGTCCTTTTGAGTTAAGGAAAATTGTGAAAAAAACCGGTCAAACCGAGTAAGAAAACCGAACCGGTTCACAAACCCCATCATTTAGGAACGGGCAATTTTGGAAATTTACAACTCCCGGGTGATCAAAATGGTTCATAAAACCTTCGAAAAGAACCTAAGGACAAATTGGAAGAGAAAAACCAGACTAATTTAGATGAATCATAACCAACTAGATTGAACCGATTTATGAACCGAGTCGGTTCATGAACCGAAACCAATAGAGAAAGGGAAAACTGGGAAATTTATGGATCCCGAGTGAACCGGATTGAACCAATTTGGACCAGTTTGAACCACTATTGAACCGGATTCTAAATTCATTTTTCTAGGTGGCTTTAAAAATTTTAATTTGAGATTTGAGGCCACCATTGGATAGAAAATGAATTTAGATGATTTTATAAATTTTTAGATTTGAAAAACTCGATCGAATGGGGAGTGAAATGGCCGGTTTAAGCTTTGAACCTGGTTTGGACCGGTATGGTTTGGTTCGAAATAGTGTCATCTTCTTCCTTTAGATGATAGTACTGTTCATTCACCGGAAAATCATGCAGCACCGACGAAGTTGAAATGTCTTTGGCCAGGGAGTTTTCAGACAATGAATGACCGCCATTAAGGTGCCAATCAGACAACTAGGAAGTCCCCGAGCTTCCTATATAAAGGCCCCCTCCCTATTCATTCTCTCCACACCTAAAAACTCCATTCTCTCTCAACTACTTCATTTTCTAGTGAAGCTCGAACCAAAATGCAATTTTATAAAATTGAGAGTCAATTGGGCATGATAAGAATGTTAGAGGGCCAATTGAGGAATTTTAGAATTTTTGGGGTAAAACTTACCTTTTTTGTAAAGGAAGGGTAAAATGGTAATCTTGGAAAAGTTGGGGGACCAAATTGGAAATTTGGGAAAATAAACCCCTTTTGTGAAATTGAATAAATTAAGGTCCCGAGGGTAACTTTAAAAGTTTTGGGACTCAATTTGTGGAAATACCGGCATTAGGGACTTAAAGTTGAAGAAAAATAACTTTAGGGACCTAATTGCAAATAAATAAAAGTTTGATTTTCTCATTCATTGGGAATGAATGATGGCTATTAGGCCAAGGGATAATGAACCGAGATGTTCATATCATGTAGGACAAGCTGGCGTGAATACAAAGAAGTGGTCTAGTGGAATTCACTATATTAATGGGTGAGTGGGATTTTATATCATACCCGGTTGGGGATGATAAGTACCTTGAAATGAAAAACCCACTATTTAGTGGTATTTTAAACATCACAACTTAGAGAAGTTATGTGAAAATCACACAAAAAAGCTATTTACCTATTGTAAGTAGATCATACCCGGTTGGTATGATAAAACTTCCTCGAAGGAAGTGGAAAACTCGTTCATCGTTTATGAGCGGAGATGTCCTCATACTCGATTGGTATGATGAATAGTTGAAAACATATTTTGTTGAAAGTGCTCTCCCCTGACTGTGTGCCAATGCTTAAATGATTTGGGAGACCTTCTTGACGGGAGCTCGAATAGCTCTTATAGGTCGGGGGCCTCGGTTTTGGAACTTGGGGTCTATTATGCCCTGTTTTGAAAATCTCGAATAGTGGGCCATAGGCCCGTGGGCACGAGCAGGAGCTCGTAAACAAACATGAGATATGTGCCATAAAACTTTAATAAATGAATTGTTTGGCCATGGTACCAAGATAGGATTGACATATTCAGTCAACTAGTGGTAGTATGACAGGTCTCCGAACTAGTCAAGACAAACAGCTGTAGGTTGAGTTGAAGGTCGAGGCCATTAGACCAGTGGCACCACAGATTATATGGTATAATGTGAAAATACTAATTGTGCATGCACTGTGATTCAGGACCATCAAGATGCCCAAGATGTGTAGTGATGCATTCTAAGGGCCTGGACGACCTGATAGATATAAGGGTAGTTCGTCGAACGAGGTGACCATGTGAAATTTGGAGTAGCATCAAGCGCATGAGATCGGGGTGGGGACGGGATGAGGTCTCTGTCCTCATACGGACACGGAGAATCGTTACGAGATTGAGGGTTAGATGTCGTGAACATCCACTCATTCTCAGGGTAGAAGTGGACGTGCTTCTATCTAGGTGGTCGGTAAAGTCGCTCCAACACCACAAGTGGGTTCAGTGGACATACTGGCTTGCGAATGTGTGTTTAAACTTCATGATAAATGATGTGTGTTAGGTGATGACACACCATGATTAATAAGAAATGGTGGTAAAAACCGAGATTTGAAATGAAATGATTTTTTAAAGAAAGGAGTCTGGCACACTCTAATACAAATATTTTTCCTAAAAGTTAAACATTTTGAAAACCCATTCACTGAGTCGTTGTACTCACCCCCTCCCTTATATCCCTTTCAGGAAATTTTAGAAAGCCTACCCTTAAAGACCATCAACTAAGATGCATATGAGATAGTTAAGATAAATTTAAAATATTATGTAGTTTTGATTTATGTTATTCTAGGAAAAAGTGCAAGCTTAAAGGATGTCTTACTCTTCATTGTTTATAATAAGGGAAAATACTTTAATAAACCGGGAGAGTGGCAGGTTGATCATGGGGATCCGACCAAATCGGGTCAGGGCATGACATATGAAAACTCCTAATTAAAATGGAATTGTTTGTGTGATGTGCCACGGTATCGAGTTAGGACTAATAATGCTCGATGGACTAGCGATAGTGCGTCACGACCAGGTCGATGAACCGGCCTAGACAAACAGTTGTAGGTTGGGTTGAGTGTCGGGGCCATTGGACCATTGGCACCAAGGAGGATGGATAACTCCATGAAAACTATTGTTTGTGCATGCACTTAAGAATTGGGACCATCAAGACGCCCTAGGGGGTAGTGATGGATCCCAAGGTCTGTTGGACAACATGGAGGAGGATAAGGGCAGTTTGTCGTGCTAGTCAGTCATGAAGCCCTTGGAGCTTCCTACGCATGAGACCAGGGTGGGGACATGATGATGTCTCGTTCTCATATAGACATGAAATGGCATTTGGGTTTGAGGGTTGGATGTCTGGGACATCCACTTAGACTCAGGGTAGAAGTGGACGGACTTCTATCGAGGTGGATGACAAAGTTGCATTGTTCCCCAAGTGGGTGCAGTTTTGGACTGCCCAATGAATGTGTGTACCCTTCTTAATAAAGGGCATGCGTTTATTTGTTAAACGCCTCCTGAGGCAAGGGGACAGGCTATGAAAAACACCCCTAATATGGAAATGAAAAAAAGTTTCAAAAATTTGAGTTTGAGGGAATCCTTTAAAAGGGAAATGTTAATCTTGGCATGGTTTTAATAACTAAAAATATTTTGAAATCTCACTTCCAACACCCGCTCACTAAGTTGTAGAAACTCACCCTCTCCCTTTACCCCTTTTCAGGCAAAGAGGAAGACCAACCGTAAAGACCCCTCATAGTTGAACCATAAAGACAGGTATGAAGATTTTAATATATATTCAGTTTTGTATAATGCTATTCCAGGAAAAATAGGAGAAATGACGCCTAGCTCCTCGCAGTTTAGAAAGGGGTGAAACCCCTCAAAGACCAAAGGGAGTGGCAGGTTGCTCATGGGAATCCGACCAAACCGGGTCAAGGCGTGATAGGTTACAACCATGACAGACATAAAACATAGGAAAATGTGAAAAAATATTGTATGAATGGAATAAGGATGCCTCCCTCATGTTAGTCACACCTACAAGACAGGTATCTAAGTTAAAATTTTTATTCAGATTTAATTTATATTATTCCAGGAAAGGTATAGGTTTAAAGGACACCTTACTCTCCCGGGTTAAAGAATGGGAAAACCCTTAGTAAATCGGGAGAGTGGTGGGTTGTTCACAGGGATTCAACCAAATCGGGTCGGGGCGTGACAACTTGAGTGGTATCAAAGCCTATTTACTTGAATACATTATCAAGACTAGATAATATAGTAACTAATAGGAATAATTTTAAAATTTTCAGATGGCCCCCAAGAAAAGTTGCCAAACAAACCTACGCTATCTTAGCCACCCTAGAAGTCAGGGAGAACCCCATCCCAAGGGAGGAAATGAACCAAGAGTATAGAATGACCCTTGGAGTAACCCCGGGTCAAAGAGCACTCAACAAGAAAGCCTTAAAGGTGTTCAAGATCAAAGATGGCAAGGCATCAAACCATCAGAAATCCTTAGAAAGGCCCCCACAATGTACAAAGTATAGGAGGAACCATAAGGGTCCATACAAGGAGATGATCTGTTATAAATGTGGACAATGGGGACACTATATTAGAAGATGTTCAACATTTCAGTGGAAATGACCCGAGAGGATCTATTATAAGTGTAGGAGGGTGGGACACACAACAAGGAATTGTCCCACACTGCGAGGAATCTAAGTGATACCTTCCAATAAGGATACCTCCACCCTTGCAAAAGTCCGAATGGATAACATTACAAGAACCACAATAGCAGTTAGGGAACAAAATCTCACCCAAGAAGAAATCCCTCTAGACCATAATTTAGTAATGAGTATTCCTTAACCCATCATTGTAACAATCACCCTCAAGAGATGTTAAAACCCTAAAACTATATTCTCACTTCAATAAATATGATTTTGAGTTCCTAAAAATTTCTCTATCCCTTAATAATACGATTGCATGCTTCAATTACCTGAGGAAGGATCGTGGAAAGAAGATGAAGGGTAGGACCTTAAGAAAACCCAGAAATATTAGAATATAGATAAAGGGAATTTTCCCTTAAGGATGCACTACAAACCACCTAGGAGCAACGAAGGAAACACCTCCTCTATAAAAGATAAGCCGAACAATGAATGACAACTAGGATGTCTCGAGACAGTAAGGTATGATCTACCTTGGAAAAACAGAGGAGCCAAGTAGGGTTGTAGACTGACCTAGCGGGGAGGTGGAAAGGCTAGAATAGTGGAAAGGAAGGATGAAGAAAACCCTTGAAGAAATAAATGGCCAAAAATGGAATGATGACTACACTCAAACCATAAGTAGGATTTAGTAAGTCCCACACAAAGAGGTCTTGGAGCAAATAGTGCATGAACCTTTCCCAAAGAAGGAGACCCTGAGAAGTCATACATGTTCCAACTAAGAAGTAATGGACCAAGTGACGAAGGATGAGTAGATTAAGTGCACGCTGAGGTGAAATAACCAAGGGAAGCACATTAAGAGGACTTAAGGGAATAGTTAAACCCAAGGAACGAGTAAGTAGGAAATATGATCAAAGGACGTAGTGACGAGTGAAAATGGGTGGGCTACCCATCATAAGGAAATGGATGAAAGAACATTAAGAAAATCTTGGAAAAGTAAGCTCTCCAATTTGGAAAGGGTATGGAGAAAACAACCAATGATATCAAGACTGGTCGTGGCCCACACTCGCTTAATAGAGCCCAAGGAGTGTATGGTCAGACATAAATAGAGCTAGGATCCAATCTATCAGTAGGAGCTCTTCAAAGAGAGGATAAGGAACAAAAAGGAAATGGAGGGAAGTGAAGGATAAAGAGCGGGAAATAATACTGATCCTAGAAGGGTGTAAGAAGGAAAGAAGAAAAAGCCTCCAAGAAGCATTAAAAAGTTGAACCAAGACATGAATCCTTAGGTAGAAGATACAAGTAGGAAGTGATAACTAAAAAAAGGGAAGTTCCAAAGCTAAGGAACCACCAGATGGATCCTAAGAGGCTTAAACTGATATAAAGAATCTCATAAAGAACCATAAGTGGTTAATACGTATGTTGGGATGGCCAAAGCATTACCTAATTTGGAAGAGCAAAGAAGCCAATTAGAGATTTCTAATGAACCTAGAAAAGAAGGAAGCAACTAGTAGCAATAGGATGGTCAATGAGAATAAACGACAGCATAAGAAGGACCGAGGAGTAGTGGAGACTACACTCTAAAGAAGGATAATAGAGTTGACATAGTGTTGAGTACATGAAATAAGACCCGAAGATCGGCAAATGATTAAAGGTGGACAAAAGCCCTAATTCAAAATGGTGTAAGAAAGCAAAGGAAGGAAACCTTCAAGGAGTAGTAAGAAATTCGAACATCTAGCACCTAAAGGGAAATCTCTACTTTGAAGAACATAGTAGAGAATGAAAATCATTAAAGGAGAACTCCCCAAAAACAATAGAACCGTGAAATGGTCACAAGAAAGTAAGAGTGGGTTTAAGGGAAAGGAAAATCCTTAAGTAAAGGACGTCAATAGAAATAAAGAAAGTCATAAGAAGGGAAGAATCCCAGCCTGTTGGCAAGTCATCAGGAAATTCAATGATTGGTATCAAAAAGACCCAATAAAGAAGTAGGGAAAGGACGAGTGGGTTAGGAAAACTGACACGGTTATGTATGAAATTTTGTCAAGGCACGAAGGATGATTAGATAAGGGTAAAGGTAGTCAAGGAATACTACCTGATGAAAGGAGGGATAAAGTTATACAATCCCTAAAAGGTTGGAAAGTTGGGAACAACCCTAAAGGATGTGTTGTAGAAGTATAGTGGACAGAGATAGGTTTTGGACTATGTCATGTCATAAGGGACATGTAACCACCAACAGTCTCGAGTAAAATGTGACTCAAGTAAGAAAGAGTTAGTTAGTAAGCATGACAAGGTCAAACATAATTTTGACCGAAGCTATAATCAATGACAGATGAAGAAAGGGTCAAAATTAGGACAAAGAAATAATAACACCGAAACCTGTGAAAACAAGTATGTAATGCTCAAAAGAACGTCCAACTAAGGGTTTCAATGATGAAGAGAATAACTAAACAAAGGAATAATTAGGCATCTTGGAACTCCCAATCCTGAAATCTTGAGTAAGAATCCTAAAGGGAAGAATCTTGCCCTGAGTAAAGGGAGATGTGAACCTAGGGATATACCTTTGGACTCACGGATAAGACATACTAGTTATAATAAAACTCCATGGAAGGACTAAACAATGTAAAGGAAAAGAAATTCCTTATGTGTGTGATTTAAGGTGGGCAAAGTGAAAGAACGACCAAAGTATTAACATGTCTAATTTGACATTTAGGAAAATTTATCCAAGAGTGAAAAATGTTGACTTAGTTTTGTGGGCAAAACTCTTAAAAGAAGGGGAGAGTTGTAAATGGCGCTCCTTTATGATGAGAAAAATGGGGAGAGAACCGATCAACCCGGGTGAAAAAATCGAACTAGTTCACGAACCCCAACCGAGAGAGAAAGGGTAAATCGAGAAATTTATGCATCCCGAGTGACCTAAAGAGTCACAAAAGTCATGAAAAAGGGCTTTAGGATGAAATGGATGTGAAAACCAACCCAATTCAGGTGAACCGGACATGAACCGAATTAAATTGGTTTGAACTAGTTTGAACCAATTTTGAACTGATTTCTAAATTCATTTTTCTTGGTGGCGTAGAAAATCCAAATTTGAGAATTGAGGCCACCATTTGATAGAGAATGAATTTAAAAATTTTTAATTTTGAAAAATCCATCCTTGTACACTATATGTCCTAAGAATCCTACCTCCTACAGCTAGAACTCACACTTGGTGAATTTTGCATATAAGTAGTTTTCCATCAATATCTCCAAGGTGATCGCCAAATATTCTTCATGCTCCAACCTAGTTTGTGAGTATATGAGAATATCATCTACAAATACTATCACCAATTTGTCCATTGTGGTTGGAACACACGGTTCATTAAATCCATGAAAGTTGCAGGGGCATTTGTTAACCCGAATGGCATCACTCTAAATTCGTAATGTTTGTATCAGGACCAAAATTTCATCTTAGGAATGTCCTTCTCTCGGATCCTGAGTTGGTGGTAGCCCAACTGAAGGTCTATCTTGGAGAAGTAGGCTGCTCCTTTTAGATGGTTGAATAAGTCATCAATCCGTTGAAGTGGGTACTTATTCTTGATGGTAACCTAATTCAACTTCCTATAGTCTACGCATAGTCTTATGCTTCCATACTTTTTCTTTACGAATAGGATGGGTGCAACACATGGAGACTGACTAGGACATATAAAATCCTTCTCCATTAGTTAGTCCAATTGTTCCTTTAATTCCTTCAATTCTACTGGAGCCATGCGATAAGGGGCTTGGGATATGGGGTTTGTTCTTGGGATAATTTCTAGGGTGAATTCCACTTTCCGACTTAGAGATAGTCCAAGTAGTTCTTCCAGAAATACTTTTGGATAGTGTTTAACCACCAAAATGTCTTCGAGTCCCTTCTCTTCAAACTCTTCATTGATGACCATGGCCAGGAAAGCCGTACAGCCTTTTTGTATCATCTTTTGGGCTTTCATATGGGACACTAGTTGTACTTCACCTTTCCTTCGGTCACCTTGGAATTTCAATTAGTTTGTCTCATGAGTGTGGAAGGTCAATGTCTTCTTTCCAAAGGATCACATCTACCTCCCTCAGAGGCAACATAATCAAATTTGCCTCGAGTTTAACCCCTCCAAACTTTATCACACATCCCTTTAAATTTTTGTTCCTATTTAACCCTTCTCCTAAGGGCATGAGGATGTTGAGACTTTGTCCTTCAGGAGTGAGTTCTAGAGGTATACATGGAATTAAGTCCTCTTTGATGAAGGATCTCTTAGCTCTTGAGTCGAAGAGTGCATGGACCTATTGTCCCCATAATTATACATGCCCTGATTAAAGAAATGTACATTTTAAAAATAAAGGCTTTCTTTATTGAATAAGAATTTCAATTACAAGCTTTTATTAAGTGAGTTGGGAGGGTTTTGGGATGTCCCCACAACAGTACTAGGGTCTTTCCTAGCCTCTTCCCGGGTGAGGTTGTATACACTAGCTGGTACTCTAGCTATAGCATCTAGCATGGGGTTCCTGGAGTTCCCTTGTAGTGGCTCAAGTGTATTCCTCCACTTGTTCTCCCTGAGAGTGGGGCATTCCTTTGCAAAGTACCTCACTTGTCCGCATGCAAAATAGGTCAGGCATGCTCCCTCGTAGTACCTTTGGCACCTAGGACAACAAGGGTGTAAACCCCATCCTTTAGTAATGAGAAAAACTGGGAAAGAACTAGTCAATGTGATCTTTAAACTGAATTGGTATGTAAACCCAACTAATAGGGGACAAGTGAATTCAAAATTTTCTAACTCCCATGTGACTAAAAAATAATTATAAACTTGTAAAAAGAACTCTAGGATGATATGAGGAAGAAAGGCCAAAGCAGTTTAAGAGAACAAGGTCCGAACTAAATAGAATCGGTTTATGAACCAAGTTGGTTCATGAACCGGCACCGATAGAGAACGAGCAAAACAGAGAAATTCAACTCCCTTGTGCCCAAAGAAATTTATAAACCTTGGGAAGAAACCTTGGAACCAAGTGGGAGAGAAAAACCAGATCGGTTCGGGTGAACCGAACCCGAACCGGTTTAAGGACCAAGCCGGTTTATGAACCGAAATTGATAAAGTGATGGTAAATTGGGAATCTTATGGACCCTAAGTGACCCAAGGAATCACAAAAGACATGGAAATAGACTTGTGAAGAAATTGGGGATGAAAACCAAACCGGTTCAGGTGAACCGAATCCGAACTGGTTTGGACCGGTTTGAACCATTAAAGAACCGAACCCTAAATTTCTTTTTCTAGGTAGCTTAAATAATTCACATTGGAGATTTGAGGCCACCATTAGATAGAGAGTGAATTTAGATGAATTTAGAAATTTTTAAATTTGAAAAACTCGGTTGAATGAGGGGTGAACCGGCCGGTTTAAACTTGGAACCCGGTTCGGACCGGTCCAGTCTGGTTCAGAACAGTGTCATCTTCTTCCTCATGATGACAACACTGTTCACTCGTCGGGAAACTGAAGAAATGCCGGCGAAGAAGAAACACCTCCGTTGGGTACCTTTCAGGTCATCAATTTCTTCATAACGGTGCCAAACGGACGGCCAATGGGTCCCCAAGCTCCTTATATAAAGAGCCCCTCTCCATTTGTCATCTCCATACCTGAAAAGCTCTCTCTCTCTCTCTATTGCTTAGTTTTCTGGTGAAGCTCGAACCAGAGCTTCGATATAGGGTCAATTCTGAGCCAAAGAAGATGAGGTTGGGTTCATCAGAACTGGGGAGAAGTCAGCTACATAGTGGTAGCATCCATTCATCCCCAGGATCACCAAAAAAGCGCCAACGTGATCAAATAGTGAAACAGCTCCAGCGGACCGAAGCTGCCTTGTTTCGACCGAGTTGAAATCGACCAATTCGAGCCCTCTTCAGGCCAAACCAAGCTTTCCCGACACCATGTCAGCCCTTCCACAGCCGAATTAGGACCGAAAGGTAAGCCAATTCGGCTCCAATTTACAATTTCAGATAGCTGTTAGAGAGAGAGTCGGCCAAATTTCGATGAAGAAATTCTAATCTAATTTGACATCAATTAATGTCATTCTTGATCCTAGGAATAACCTCTGGAGGAGAGCTACCTACCCAAATAGAGAGCTCTGACTGTCGCGCCCTCACCGGTGAGAAATCGAAGCTTTCTCTCTCTGTAGTCTGTTTTCCAGCGAAGCTCTGTTTGAGCTCGTTCCGGCGTTAAAATCTGTGATTCAAAGTTCCTTAGAATTGTATGAACATGTAGGAACTCAATTCCAACTCCAATTTTAACAATTAGAGATGTTTGATTGGTCAATTTGATAAAATCAAATTCGGCAATGTTGAAGAGTAGGAATTATGGCAAAAATTAGGGAAATTTGGGGTTTTTCAAAAATTTGAAAGACCAAATTGTAATTTTCTAAAATTGAGGGTCAATTGGTCATGATAAGAATATTAGAGGGCCAATTGAGAAATTTTAGAATTTTTGGGGTAAAATTTACTATTTTTCTAAGGAAAGGGTAAAATGGTAATTTTGGGAAAATTGAAGGACCAAATTGGAAAATTGGGAAATTAAACCCCTTTGTGTGAAATCAAATGATTTAAGGTCCTAAGGTAAATTTTAAAGGTTTCGGGACTCGAATTTAGGAAAAACCCGGCAATAGGGACTTAAAGTTAAAGAAAAATAACTTTAGGGACCTAATTGCAAATATATGTAAAGTTGGGTTTTCTCATTCATTTGGAATGAATAAGGGCTAGTAGGCCAAAGAATAATGAACAATTATGTTCATTTCGTGTAGGAGAACGAGACATCGGGAACGCCAGTCGAAGTCCAGCTTGCTAAGTACGAAGCCCGACTAAGTGGAATTTCACTGCACTATCGGGTGAGTGGGATTATGTATCATACCCGGTTGGGGATGATAAATACCTTGGTATAAAAATCCACTACTTAGTGATATTATTAATCATCACTACTTAGAGAAAGTGATGTGAAAGTTATGCGGAAAAATTACTTACGGGTTGTAAGTAGATCATACCCGGTGGGTATGATGAAACTTACTCGAAGGAAGATGAAAATCCGTTCATCGGTTATGAACGGAGATGTCCTTATATCGGTTGGTATAAATGGACAGTAAAAAAAACTATTTTTGTCAGAAGTGTTCTCCCCGGACTATATGCCAATGCTTAAACTATTTGGGAGACCTTCTTGACGAGAGCTCGAATAGCTCTTATAGGTCAGTGGCCTCGGTTTTGGAACTTGAGGGCTAAAATGCCAATTTTTGAAAAACTCGAACAGTGGGCCATAGGTCAATGGACACGAACAGGAGCTCGTAGAAGAACTTGATATATATGTGCCATTAAAACTTAATAAGTGAATTGTCTGTTCATGGTACCAAGGCAGGTCTGATACACTCAGTCAACTAGTAGCAGTGTGACATGACAGGTCTCCGGACCAGTCGAGACAAACAGCCACATGTTGACTTGAAGGTCGAGACCGTTGGGACAAATGGCACCACAGATTATATGGTAAATGTAAGAAAACTTTGCTTGTGCATGCACCATGAGTACGGGATCATCAAGACGCCCATGAGGGGTAGTGATGTGTCCTAAGGGCCCTGGACGACCCGGTGAGTATAAGGGCAGATCGTCGTTCCAAGTATCTGTGCGAAATCTAGAATAGCAGCAAGCGTATGAGACCGGGGTGAGGACAAGATGAGGTCTCTGTCCTCATACGGACACGAAGAAGTGATTTCAGGATTGTGGGTCGGATATCGCATACATCCACTCATTCAAAAGGGCTGAGTTGGAATCCCATTCTAACTAAGAATTCTTTGGTTCCAGAGGATCCCACTACAAGAGAACCAGGAACAGAGAGCACCGCTGACATCCGCCACAGGGTAAACCATTGCCTCTCTAGCCCCTGGCTGATTCTACCAAAGAGGCCAACAATAGACAAGAATTCCCTCCCCCGAACACAACTTAAATCGTACTGTGCTCTCCAAAGAGCGACTCTTCTCAAAATTTCAAAGGGGGATGAGTTGGAATCCCATTCTAACTAAGGATTCTTTGGTTCCGGATGATTCCGCTACAGGAGAAGAACTAGGAACAGAGAGCTTTCCCCCCTTTTTCCAATCAAGATAGATGGTTTTAAGAATGAGTGATTGCCCTTATCTGACCCTTACTACTCAACCTAAGAGCGGAGAGCTAATGCGTTCCACTTATTGAACAGGATTCAATGGTCGGTCCTAGACCCCTGGATGCCGAGGGCATCCTGAGGTGATCTCCTAGTTCCTATGCGGTGGAGACGATGGGGTCGGTCCATGGATTTCCTTCCTTTTGCCGCATCTCGTGCTCAAAGGGTTGAAGGGAGATAGTGCATCAAGTTGTTCGCAAGGGCCAGCTTGATCCTCTTCCCCAGGATCCCAAATGAGGGAACCCTAGGAGATCCGTCGGCTCCAACTACCGTCCATGTACGATCCATACTAGATCTGACCAACCGCCCATCCTACCTTCTCTACGTTCTTGACAGCCCATCTTTGACTCAGTAGAGTCTTTCGGTGGCATCTTTCGGTCCTCTTCCCCATTACTTAGAAAAAGTGAGCCACCAGTTCAGGTACATAAGATACTATCATTACCGCCTGGACAATTAGACATCCAACCCGTAATAGCAACGAACCAATTGCAAGAGTAGAGCTCTACCAACTGAGCTATATCCCCCAAGCCAAGTGGAAGATGCATGAAGAAGTTAGATGCTTTTTGCTTCTTCTATTCTTTTCCTTGGCGCAAGTGGGCCATCCTGGACTTGAACCAGAGACCTTGCCCGTGAAATAAATCATTGCACCTATGGGGAGGGAGAGAATCAAGAGATTCCTTTTCAGGAGGGATTCATCCTTTCCGAACGCAACATACAACTCTTCGTTATACTGCGCTCTCTAAGTGTGCTTCTTTCCCCTTCTTCCTTACCATGGTAAGCCTTTGTGAAATAACTCCAATGAGAAGAAAAAAGAAGGCATTAAGAGACCCTCCCGGCCTAACCCGTCACACTCTAAGATCCTTTTTCAAACCAGCTCCTATTTGAGTCAAGCTGCTTTCTTCAAACCTCCGGGAAGGGTATAAAAAAAAAGGCTCTAATGGTAGGATCTCTCCGTCACCCCAGAATAAAAGGGGCGATTTCGTAGTTCTTAGTCTGTGAAAATAGGTTATTAGGTGCTACATTTTCTTTTCCCATTGAGGTCGAACCTATCTTGTGCTCGAAAGATAGTTGTCCATACACTGAGAAGGGATGTAAGGATTCTCGAGAAGAGAGGAGCCGTGGTGGTCCTCGGACCGCCCGGGTCCCATGAGTGAGTAGAAAGTTGGATCTGCATTGGATCTCACCTGAATCTCATCTGAATCGCCTCATCTATCCTCCTGAGGAGGGGTTTGGTTTCAAACCCGGCTCGAGCAGGAGAAGTACGCCATGCGTGCCTTGGATGGTCCACATCTCAGGGTCAGGCGCTGATGAGCACATTGAACTATCCATGTGGCTGAGAGCCCTCACAGCCCAAGCACAACAACGCAATTATTAGGCGCGCACTCTACCACTGAGCTAATAGCCTGGCTAGGGCCTCCCGTCAAGGCCCGCTATGTCAAAAGCGAGAGAAAGACCATCCCCCTCTTTCCTTTTTTTGCCCCCATGGTGCCACGCAGTGGAAACACATGGAGACGTCAAAAAGAGGGTCCTATCAACTTGTTCCAACCTAAGATAATAAGCTCATGAGCTTGGTCTTACTTTCACTGTCGAGAATCGAAAGAAGACTTCCATCTCCAAGTTTCACTCATATGTTGCTTGCGGGTGTAAAGCAATGTCAAACCAAAATACCCAACAAGCATTAGCTCTCCCTGAAAAGGAGGTGATCTAACCGCACCTTCTAGTACGGCTACCTTGTTACGACTTCACTCCAGTCACTAGCCCTATCTTCGGCATTCCCCTCCTTGCGGTTAGTGTGACTGGCGGTGTGTACAAGGCCCGGGAACGAATTCACCGCCGCATGGCTGATCGGCGATTACTAGTGATTCCAGCTTCATGCAAGTGAGTTGCAGCCTGCAATCCGAACTGAGGACGGGCTTTTGGAGTTAGCTCCCCCTCGCGGGCTCGTGACCCTTTGTCCCGGCCATTGTAGCACGTGTGTCGCCCAGGGCATTTGGGGCATGTTTGGAACCCTCACCTTCCTCCGGCTTATCACCGGCAGCCTGTTCAGTGTTCCAAACTCAACAGTGGCAACTAAACACGAGGGTTGTGCTCCTTGCGGGACTTAACCCAACACCTTACGGCACGAGCTGACGATAGTCATGCACCACCTATGTCCGCGTTCCCGAAGGCATTCCTCTCTTGAAAGAGGATTCGCGGCATGTCAAGCCAGTTCTTTGCTTTGCATCGAATAAAACCACATGCTCCACCGCTTGTGCGGGTCCTCGTCAATTCCTTTGAGTTTCATTCTTGCGAACGTACTCCCAACCGGAATACTTAACGCGTTAGCTACAGTACTGCATGGGTCGATACGCACAACACCCAGTATCCATCGTTTACGACTAGGACTACTAGGGTATAGAATCTCATTCGCTCCCCTAGCTTTCCTCTCTTAGTGTTAGTGTCGGCCCAGCAGAGTGCTTGAGCCCTTGGTATTTTTTCCAATCTCTGTGCATTTCACCGCTCCACTGGAAATTCCCTCTGCCCCTACCGTACTCCAGCTTGGTAGTTTCCACCGCCTTTCCAGGGTTGAGCCTTAGGATTTGACGGCAGACTTCAAAAGCCACCTCCAGACGCTTTACACTCAATCATTCTAGATAACACTTGCATCCTCTATATTACCATCAGGCTTTCGCCCATTGTGAAAAATTCTCCATTGCTACCTTCCGTAGGAGTTTGGGCTGTGTCTCAGTCTACGGGATATTAGCAGTCGTTTCCAGCTATTGTTCCCCTCCCAATGGCAGGTTCTTACGCATTACTCACCTGTCCGCCACTGGAAACACCACTTCCTGTCCGACTTGCATGTGTTAGGCATGCCGCCAGTGTTCATCCTGAGCTAGGATCGAACTCTCCATGAGATTCATAATTGCATTACTTATAGCTTCCTTGTTCGTAGACAAATCGAATTCAGAATTGCCTTGCATTACTTATCCATTCTCATTTGATCGCGGTGGGGGAGTAAGTCAAAATAGAAAAACTCGTATTGGTTTTCGGGATAATCAGGCTCCAACTAATGACTTCCACCACTCAAGGTGACACTCTACCATTGAGTTATATCCCTTCCATGCTCCCATCAAGAAATAGAACTAACTAATCCTAAGACCAAGTAACGAGAAAGTCAACGCCACTATTCCGCTATTCTTGAACAACTTGGAGATAGGCCTTCATTTCGCACTATTGCGGATACGAAAAGAATGGCATGCTTAACACATGCAAGTCGGGCACGGAACTCCAGGTTGAGGAGGAACACATACAATATTCATCACTATAAAAATAAGTTGGGTAACCCTACCGTTAACTACTTTATTTATGAATTTCATAGTAATAGAAATACATGTACTATTGGCCAGAATCCATGTGATCACAAACGTAGATTGCTCGCGTCTAAACATGAATTGAGACGAAAGATTTATGGAAATATAAAATATCACCGTGTGAACATATAAGAACATAAATAAACTCCCAAGGGATCGACCACTATTTAGAATAGTGTTTGGCGGAGAACTGTTGTTCATTGGAGTGCCCAAGCACGCGGATGTGAGAAAGAGCGAGCGAGAATACGCTAGCGCGCGTAGGGTCATTCTTCCCCATCAAGGGGAGGGTCAAAAGAGCACGCTAGCAACAAAACAACAAAACGCACGCATAGGGTCCTTTATCTTCTCCCCTCTGCTTGTTTGCTGCTCCGGCTAGACCAATGTGAGCAAGAGAGCAAGCAGACGGTCCGAAGGAGAGCAGCAAGCTCCAGTCCGAAAGGACTTGAAGCACGCCAAAAGAGCAAGCTCCGACAAGAAAGCCTATGCAGTAAGCTTCGGGGAGGAAGGACTGTAGGCTTGAAGCACGCCAAAAGAGCAAGCTCCGACAAGAAAGCCTATGCAGTAAGCTTCGGGGAGGAAGGACTGTAGGCTTGTTGGCTGGCTTTGGGTCTAACTAACCTCCCCTTCGCTTGCGGACCTGAGGAAATCCCTTCTTTTTAGGCATTAAACTATTTTAGGGAAGGGTGCAAATATTCCATTTTATGAAACCCGGTAAAAAGACCATAGATGTTATTGAATGTCGAGCCTTTCAAAAGTCTATTTTTAATTAATTTCTCTGGCTTGAGACCTGGCTTGCTCTCTGACTTGTTCCGATCGTTTCGAACCTTCACTTACTTTATCTCTAGCTATCTTTTTATTTTTGAGCTTATTTTATTGAAAAAACCAAAGCAAATATCATATTGACTTTCTCTCGACCAACTTTTAAAGATAGATAGAAAAGGTTTGAGAGAATTTTCATTCTCTCTCCTTTCTAAAGCTGCGCAAGGCGGCCCCAGGACAAAGCCACCCCTCTTTTCTTTCTCCCCTTTAATGAAAGACCCTTGCCCCGCTTCCTATTCATTTGTGGGTCGGGACCCGAGGGCCCTTTTTTTCTCAAGAGGTGATTTCGAGAATCAACCAACCGAGAAATCCGTAGGGGTCGCAGTCCCGCTTGGTGGACGAAATCTTCTCTCCTTTTTGAATTATTTCTCCCACACACCTTTGCCCCTCTTTCACCGAAGAGGAAAGATGAATCTTCCAAGCGGACAGAGACCTTAATTTCCATTAGATTCATTTCGTTATTTCTTGCAGCAAGATGATCAGTCTGAGAGTGCTGGAGAAAAGAGAAAGTGGTAAAAACCTCTGTGATTCGGTCATCGAGCAGTCGGACGACTCTTCAGTAACCCAGGATGAGCCCTTTGACGCTTCTTTCGCTGTATACCCCCTCCATCGTTTGGGGTGGAAGAAAGGGTACTATATCTGATGGTCTGATCGGGTATTGGCGATCTAGGGACTGAAAGTGGGGAGTAAGTGAACTCTATCGAAACTACATGCGCTAGCAACAAAAGAAAAATTAGCACGAGTAGGCTTTCAGCACCTACGCTTGTTGGCTCACCGCGGGTCGATTGTTCCTCTTCGAATCTACGCTTACTTTTTTACTCGCTACGGGTCGTTCCGAACCTTCGCTTGCTCCCTACAAAATAGGGGACTAAAAGAACTTGCAGCACATCAAAAAGCAAGTTTAGGGATTGTTTTTCCGTTTTTTTACTTACTTTTAAATTACAATAATGATAGCTTTTTGTTTTCACTCTGGATATTATATATTAAATATAAGATGGGAACAAGAGTTCTCATGACAGGAAATAGAAATAACTATAAAGTACCAACGATTCTCTCTTATTAAACAACATATATCCTCCACATTTAATTAACATTTGATAGATTATCCAACCCCTAGCAATCTTAGTTATTGGTGGAGTTCGATTCCGTCGCTGATCTTTGTTTAGTCATTTAAATAGTAATCGGTATTTTTTTAACTATTTATTACATAGCTCAGGTAAATATAGCTTTTAACAGCGTAGAACACGTTATAAGAGATGTTGAAGGAGGCTGGTTGCTCCGTTATATGCATGCTATGTTTCTCGTTATAATTCACCTCCATATTTTCCATGGTTTATATCATGCGAGTTATAGTAGTCCTAGGAAATTTGTTCGATGTCTTGGAGTTGTAATCTTCTTATTAATGATTGTGATAGCTTTTACAGCATACATACTACCTTGGGTCAGATGAGCTTTTGGAGAGCTACAGTAATTACAAGCTTAGCTAGCGCCATACCTCTAGTAGGAGATACCATAGTGACTTGGCTTTGGGGTGGTTTCTCCGTGGACAATGCCACCCTAAATCGTTCTTTTAGTCTTCATCATTTACTCCCCTTTCTTTTAGTAGGCGCCAGTCTTCTTCATCTGGCCGCAATGCATCAATATGGATCAAATAATCCATTGGGTGTACATTGAGATGGATAAAATAGCTTTTTACCTTATTTTTATGTAAACGATCTAGTAGATTGGGTAGGTTTTACTATCTTTTTTTTCATTTGAATTTTTTATGCTTCTAATATTTTGGGCCATCTCGACAATTATATATTTACTAATCCGATATCAACCCCGTCTCATATTGTGCCAGAATGGTATTTCCTACCGATCTATGCCATTCTTCGTAGTATACCTGACAAAGCTGGAGGTGTAGCCGCAATAGCACCAGATTTTATATGTCTGTTGGCTTTACCTTTTTTTAAAAGTATGTATGTGCGTAGTTCAAGTTTTCACCCCATTCACCAAGGAATATTTTGGTTGCTTTTGGCAGATTACTTACTACTAGGTTGGATCGGATGTCAACTTGTGGAGGCACCATTTGTTACTATTGGACAAATTTCTCCTTTCATTTTTTTTCTTGATCTTTGCCATAATTCCCATTCTGGAACGATTTGAAAAAAGAATTCCTAATTATTACACGGATGAGACTGATCACACCTGACGGTTGTGTGCAGAGGTGTGCGAAGAAGGGAAATAGAATTGCCTGCCTTCACCACTCCTACATTCGCTTTGGGTTGGTCAAGTCCAATGGCGAATACCAAGAAGCTTGTGTCGGCGTGACCATCGAACAACCAGGGACCGTTACGTTAGGTATGGATACCCTCTCACGTAGAGCCCACCTTAACCGGTTCTGTTGTCGCAAATCAACAATCAGATTAAACTCATCGGGAGGTAGCAAGCAGAGGGGAGACCTAGAGCGAGCAAGAAAGCAAGTGTAGGCGAGAATCGAAAGTCAGAGCAGCAAGTGGAGGGGAGGTCCGGAATGACCGACCCTATGTGCGCCAGAGAGCAAGCGAAGGTCTAAAAGGGGACCCGCAGCGTGCCAAAGAGCAAGCTCCGGGTTCGAAGGAGAGCAGCAAGCGGAGGTCCGAAAGGACTCGGAGCTATAGCAGCAAGCGAATTCTTTGAGCCTACGCGTGTTAGCAAGAAAAGAATCAGCGCGCTCCGGCTTTCTATCTCAAGCCTATGCTTGCCAGATAGCAAGCCTACAGTCCTTCCTCCCTGGAGCTTGCTCTTTGGAGCACTTCGCTTCCAGCGCCTACGCTTGCTAGCTCGAAAGCCGGAGCAGCAAGCAATGCGGACTCTATACGTGCACACTAGCGCGCTCCGGCTTTTGAGCCTGCGCTTGCTCTCTTGCTCACGTAGGTTCATTCCTCCTGAAAGTGCGCCAAAGAGCAAGCGGAGGTCCGAAAGGACCCAAAGCGCGCCAAAGAGCAAGCGGAGGTCCGAAAGGACCCGAAGCGCGCCAAAGAGCAAGCGGAGGTCCAAAAGGACCCGAAGCACGCCAAAGAGCAAGCGGAGGTCCAAAAGGACCTGAAGCACGCCAAAGAGCAAGCTATGGCTTGAAAGAGTGCGCTAGTGTACACTCCGTTTTCTCGCTGGCTCTCAAGCCTCCACGCGCTAGTGCGCACTCCTTTGAAGGGTCTTTTGAACTTCTAAAGTGCGTGAATACTACCTTTTCTCGAGAGCGTCTACTAAGAGAGACACTCCAGGAGATGTTTTATAAATCAAATGGACAAAGACATGTCCTAGAGAATGTCATGCTGCAAGGGCATGTAAGCCCAACTACCACGATGAGAATATGACTCAAAGTAATGAAGAGTCGGCTAATAAGCATGACAAGGTCAAATATAACAATTTGGACCAAAGTTATAATAGACAATGAATGGAGGAAGGGGCAAAATAGGACGAAAAGTGATAATAAAGAAAACTGTAGAAATAAGTACGTAACGCTCAAAAGAACATCGAGCTAAAGGTTTCAATGACCAAGTGGTTAACTAGATATAAAAATGGTTAGTTATTTTAGAATTTCCAATCTTGAGTACAGAACCTCAAGGGGAAGAATGTTGCTCTAAGAAAATAAAGAGATAAAATCTAAGAACATACCCTGAAGTAAGGTATGTCTAGTTATGACAAACTCCATGGAGGGAGTAAATAATACAAAGGAAAAAGGAATTCCTTATGTGAAGATTGTAAAAAGGGCTAATTGAAAGAACGAGAGAAGAGTTTTCATGTTAAGAAAATACCAAAGAGGCATCAAAGGAAATGATTCCTCATACAAGGTTGCTAATTAAGTTTTAGGGATAAAACTTCTAAAAGGAGGGGAGAGTTGTAAACCATGCCCTTTAGAGCTAAGGAAAATTGGGAAAGAACCTTAGAACAAAGTGGGAGAGAAAAACTAGATCGGTTCAGGTGAACCGGACCCAAACCGAATTGAACTGGCTTAAGGACGGAGTCAGTTTATGAACCGGAATCGATAAATAGATGGTAAACCGGGAATTTTATGGACCCTAAGTGACCCAAGGAGTCACAAAAGACATGGAAATGGACTTGTGAAGGAATTGGGGATAGAAACCAAACCGGTTCAGGTGAACTAGATCAGAACTAGTTCAGATCGGCTTGAACCACTATTGAACCAAATCCTAAATTCATTTTTCTAGGTGGCTTAAATAACTCAAATTGGTTATTTGAGGCCACAATTGGATAGAGAATGAATTTAGAAATTTTTAGATTCAAAAAACTAGATCGAATAGGGGGTGAACCGGCCGGTTTAAGCTTTGAACCCGATTCGAACATGTCCAGTCCGGTTTGGAATAGTGTCATCTTCTTCCTCATGATGACAGCAATGTTCACTTGCTGGGAAACTAAAGAAACACCGCCGAAGAAGAAACGCTTCTGTTCGGTGCGTTTAATGTCTCCAATGTCAGTCATAACGGTGCCAAACGGACGGCCAACAGGTCCTCGAGCTCCCTATATAAAGAGCCCCTCCCTATTCATCCTCTCCACACCTGAAAACTCCATTCTCTCTCAACTGCTCCATTTTCTGACAAAGCTCGAACCAGAGCTCTGACATGTGGTCTTTTCTAAGCCAAACAAGGCGAGGTTAGGTTCTTTAGAATCGGGGAGAAGTCAGCTACACGTCTGTAGTCTCCGTTCACTCCGAGGGTCGTTGGCGTGATGAAACAGTGAAGTAGCTCAGACAGATCGAAGCTGCCCTATTTCGGTCGAGATGAAATTAGCCATTTCGAGCCATCCTCAGGCCAAACCAAGCCTTCCCAACACTTCCCCAGCCCTCCCACGGCCGAATTCGGACTGAAAGGTAAGCCAATTTGGCTCCCCTCTGCAATTTCCAACCGGTGCTAGAGAGAGAACCGGCAGAATTTCATGAAATTCTGACATTTTAACTCAATTTGGCATCAATTGATGCGATTCTTAATTCTAGGATAAACCTCAAGATGAGAGCTATCTGCCCAGATCGAAAGCTCGGACCGTCGTGCCCTCACCGGTGAGTAATCGAAGCTTTCTCTCTCTATAGTCCATTTTTCGGCGAAACTCCGTTTGAGCTCGTTCCAGTGTTAAAACTTGCGATTTAAAGTGCTATTGAATCGTAAGAGGATGGAGGAACTCAATTTTAACTTCAATTTCAACAATTGGAGGTTTTTGATTAGTCAATTTGATGAAATCAAATTCGGCTGTGCTAAGGAGTTGAAATTAGGGAAATTTGGGGAAATTTGGGGATTTTTGGGGATTTTTGGAAATTCAAAGGACCAAAATGTAATTTTATGAAATTGAGGGTCAATTGGGCATGAAAATAATGTTGGAGGGCCAATTGATGAATTTTTGAATTTTTGGGGCTAAACTTACCATTTTTGTAAAGTTGGGGGACCAAATTGGAAATTTAAGAAATTAAACCCCTTTTTGGTGAATTTGTATAAATTGAGGTCCCAAGATAAATTTTAAAAGTTTCGGGACTCAATTTGAGGAAAAACCGACATGAGGGACTTAAAGTTAAAGAGAAATAACTTTAGGGACCTAATTGCAAATAGCTAAAAAGTTTGGGTTTTGTCCTAAGGGACCTGGATGAACTGGTGAGTATAAGGGCAGATCGTCATTCTAGGTGTTTTTGCGAAATTTGGAGTAACACCAAGCGCATGAGACCGGGGTGGGGATAGGATGAGGTCTTTGTCCTTATATGGACACGAAGAATCAATTTTGGGATTAAGGGTCAGATGTCGCGTACATCCACTTAATCTCAGGGTAGAAGTGGTCGTGCTTCTATCAGAGTGGCCAGTAAAGTCACTCCGAAGCCACTAGTGGGTTCAGTAGTCGTGCTGACCTGCGAATGTGTGTAACCTTCATGTTGAAGGATGTGTGTTGGGTGATGATACACCGTGGTAAATAAGAAATAATGTAAAAACCCGAATTTTTAATTGAAGGGATTTTTTAAAAGAAAGGAGTGTAGCACACTCCAATAATAAATGTTTTCTTATAAGTCTAAAACTTTTAGAAAACCCATTCACTAAGTAGTCGTACTCACCCCCTCCCTTATATCCCTTTCAGGAGATTTTGGAAAGCCTATCCTTAAAGACCATCAACTAAGATGCCTGTGATACAAGTATGATAAATCTAAATTATTATGCAGTTTTGTTTATGTTATTCCTGGAAAAGGTGCAGTTTGCCTTACTCTTTACGGTCTATAATAAGGGGAAACCCTTTTAATAAACCAGGATAGTGGCAAGTTGATCACGGGGATCCGACCAAACTAGGTTAGGGCGTGACACTATCTCTCCACTTTCTCTCTCTCCTCCTCTCTCTCCCCGTCTCACTCTCACTCTCTATCTCCCTCACTCTCTCTCCCTCTCTCACCCCTCTCTCCTTCTCTCTCTCTCTCCCTCACTCTCTCCCATCTTTCTCTCCTATCTCTATCTCCTCTCTCCCTACATCTGCCTTTTATAGGCACATATAACAATCGAATACCCTAAAAATAAGGAAAATATATCTTATGGTTACATACCAACTATATCTAATCTAAATATCTAGGATATTTTAATAACTACTTTAAAAAATCTAAACTAATTAAATATCTAATATTATCATTTAATATCCTAGAAGATTTATTATATTAATAAATCTCTACTCATTAATTAAATCTTGACCTTCTCATGAGCTTTTCTTGGACTCTTTAATTGGGCTTCCTTCTCATGGACATTTCTTGTACTCTTTAATTGGGCTTCCACTTGTATTTTCTGCAATCTCTTTAATCAGCTCATATAAAGCCTATTTGAACCTTTTAGCCCTTAACCTTGTGGTTGGGCCCTCTTGAAGTCTCAAATAATCATTTATCCCATTTGGTGACAAAGTGTTCAGCTCCATTGCACGTTCGGTTGATTGGATTTGTGAATTTGTAGACTCTTTTGTCGGATTCATATCAATTTCTTAGCGATTCTAAGCATTGTTTTAGCGTTTTTAGAGTTTCTTAATGTTTTTAGGATTTCTTAGTGTTACTTAGCGTTTCATATAGTTTCTTAGCATTTCTTAATGTTTTTTAGGGTTTATTAGCGTTTTATAGGGTTTCATAGTATTTATTAGGACTTTTTAGTATTTCTTAGGGTTTTATTGGGTTTTCTTAGGGTTTTGTAGGGTTTCTTAGCATTTATTAGAGTTTTATAGGGTTTCTTAGAATTTTTTAGCGTTTATTAGTGTTTCTAAGACTTTCTTAGGATTTATAAGGGTTTGTTAGCATTTCTTAGAGATTCTTAGCATTTTTTTTGGCATTTCTTGGGTTTCTTGATTTTTTTTTTTAGAGTTTCTTAGCATTTCTTTGGGTTTCTTAGGGTTTCTTAAGTGATTGGATTTGTGAATTTGTAGACTCTTTTGTCGGATTCATATCAATTTCTTAGCGATTCTAAGCATTGTTTTAGCGTTTTTAGAGTTTCTTAATGTTTTTTAGGATTTCTTAGTGTTACTTAGCGTTTCATATAGTTTCTTAGCATTTCTTAATGTTTTTTAGGGTTTATTAGTGTTTTATAGGGTTTCATAGTATTTATTAGGACTTTTTAGTATTTCTTAGGGTTTTCTTAGGGTTTTGTAGGGTTTCTTAGCATTTATTAGGGTTTTATATGGTTTCTTAGAATTTTTTAGCGTTTATTAGTGTTTCTAAGACTTTCTTAGGATTTATAAGGGTTTGTTAGCATTTCTTAGAGATTCTTAGCATTTTTTTTGGCATTTCTTGGGTTTCTTGATTTTTTTTTTAGAGTTTCTTAGCATTTCTTTGGGTTTCTTAGGGTTTCTTAAGTGATTGGATTTGTGAATTTGTAGACTCTTTTGTCGGATTCATATCAATTTCTTAGCGATTCTAAGCATTGTTTTAGCGTTTTTAGAGTTTCTTAATGTTTTTTAGGATTTCTTAGTGTTACTTAGCGTTTCATATAGTTTCTTAGCATTTCTTAATGTTTTTTAGGGTTTATTAGTGTTTTATAGGGTTTCATAGTATTTATTAGGACTTTTTAGTATTTCTTAGGGTTTTCTTAGGGTTTTGTAGGGTTTCTTAGCATTTATTAGGGTTTTATATGGTTTCTTAGAATTTTTTAGCGTTTATTAGTGTTTCTAAGACTTTCTTAGGATTTATAAGGGTTTGTTAGCATTTCTTAGAGATTCTTAGCATTTTTTTTGGCATTTCTTGGGTTTCTTGATTTTTTTTTAGAGTTTCTTAGCATTTCTTTGGGTTTCTTAGGGTTTTATAGGGTTTCTTAAGTGATTGGATTTGTGAATTTGTAGACTCTTTTGTTGGATTCATATCAATTTCTTAGCGATTCTAAGCATTGTTTTAGCGTTTTTAGAGTTTCTTAATGTTTTTTAGGATTTCTTAGTGTTACTTAGCGTTACATATAGTTTCTTAGCATTTCTTAATGTTTTTTAGGGTTTATTAGCGTTTTATAGGGTTTCATAGTATTTATTAGGACTTTTTAGTATTTCTTAGGGTTTTCTTAGGGTTTTGTAGGGTTTCTTAGCATTTATTAGGGTTTTATAGGGTTTCTTAGAATTTTTTAGCGTTTATTAGTGTTTCTAAGACTTTCTTAGGATTTATAAGGGTTTGTTAGCATTTCTTAGAGATTCTTAGCATTTTTTTTTGGCATTTCTTGGGTTTCTTGATTTTTTTTTAGAGTTTCTTAGCATTTCTTTGGGTTTCTTAGGGTTTTATAAGGTTTCTTAGGGTTTTATAGGGTTTCTTAGAGTTTCTTAGCATTTCCTTGGGTTTATTAGCAATACTTAGAGTTTCATAGGGATTCTTAGGGTTCGTTAGGGTTTATTAGCATTTCTCAGTGTTTCATAGGGTTTTTTAGTATTTTTTAGCGATTCTTAGCATTGTTTTAGCGTTTCATGTGTTTCTAAATGTATTTTAGGATTTATTAGCATTACTTAGCATTTCTTACAATTTCTTTGTGTTTATTAGAGTTTCTTAGGGTTTTATAGGGTTTCTTAGCATTTTATAGGGTTTTTTTAGAGTTTCTTAGGGTTTTGTAGTGTTTCTTAGCATTTCTTAGAGTTTTATAGGGTTTCTTAGAACTTTTTAGCATTTATTAGTGTTTCTTAGGTTTTATTAGGGTTTATTAGTGTTTCTTAGAGATTCTTAGCACTTTTTTAGCGTTTCTTGTGATGCGAACCCCACCAATATGCTGACGACACCCTACACCAAATATGGCAAAGACTCCAAGACTTTCATGACGCAAGTGCGAAAAGATGGAATATACCTTGTTTATGTGAGAAATAAGGTATGGGACATGTAGACGCCACACCCAAATCCTCTAAGAAGAACTCTTAGACAACCTCGAGTGATAAGTTTTGATTGCTTGAACGCCATAGGTAAAAACCTGATAAGTTCAAAAAGCCCTTTCAGGATAGAAAGAAGACAAAACTCACAATATTGAAATTCCAAAGTGTCTTCCATGTTGTGGAGAATGCCTTTTATAGGCTCAAAAAACAACCGAATAGCCCACAAAATAAGGAAAAAAATCTATTATGGTTATAAGCTAACCATATCTAATCTAAATATCAAGGATATTTAATAACTAATTTAAAAATCTAAACTACCTAATATTATCCTAAGAGATTTATTATATTAATAAATCTCTCCTTATTAATTAAATATGAACCTTCTCTTGGGCTCATCTTGGGCTCTTTATTTGGGCTTCCATTTGAATATTCAACAATCATTTTAATCAGCCCATATAAATCCTATTTGAACCTTTTAGCCCTTAACCTTGTCATTGGGCCCTCTTGTAGTCTCAAATAAGTATTTATCGTATTTGGTGACAAATTGTTCAGCTCCATTGCAGATTCGGTTGATTGAACTTGTGAATTTGTAGACTCTTTGTCAGATTCACATCATTCTCCCCCTCTTGAAAATGATTTGTCCTCAAATCTTCTTTTCCTTCGTCACCTACATCAAAAGACATTAACTTATAAATATTTATGCTATTGCTAACAATATATTTGCTAGAAAACTTCCCATTGTAATTATTACTACTAAGTTTAACACTTTAAATAATCTTTCTAATCTAAGAAATTTTGATAGTTTTCTATTCATAAACAGTTCATTCCTCAGATGTAGGCTAATCCAAATCCATGTATAAAAAACAACATTGTTGAAACTTTTGTTGGCTAGATTAATATTTTCTTGATTCTGTTGTTTTCTATCAAATGGATTAAAACCATAGATAATCTCCAATGGTGATAACTTAGTCACTAAATAAATATAACGATTATAAGCAAACACAATATGTTGTAAATATGTAGTAGAAAATAGAAATTTTGTATCAAACAAAGTATTCTAAGCAAAACTAAGCAATTCAGTATCAACAATTATAAACAAGACGTACCTTCCAGATAATGTACGAGCAACTACATTTTTCATACCTTGCTTACACTTGATCACATAACCAGATGTATAAATAAATTCTACCCACCTTGCATGATACTCATTCAGCTTGAAGGCTACTCCACTGAACTTTTCATTATAATGTGCAATTGTTCTTCTTTCCTGACTTACCAAATAAGGTGTTTTCCAATCTCGAATTACCTTAATCCCCTTGTCAATGCCGATACCTTTAAAACTTATAACATATCCAGGAAATACAAGTTTACCCAAACACAATATGCAATTCTTCAATTTGGCAAATAACTGATCTTTCCTAAAAACTTTTAACATAATTTTCAAATATTCCATAAGTTCATCTAAGATCATATCATATACTAGGATGTCATCAAAATATATATAGTCAAACTTTAAAATGATAACATGCAAGATATGGTTCATTGATATCATGATAGTGCTAAAGGCACTAGTCAATCCAAAAATCACAACTAACCAATCATATAGACCTGGTTTTGTTTCATATGTTGTTTTCAAATCATCTTTTTCTTTAATTTGAAATTGATGATGTTGACTTTTAAGATCAAGTTTTGAAAATAAATAGTATCCATGCAACTCAATAATAATATCATATAAATGAGAAAGATGACGTTGATACTTTACTGTGATATTATCAATGGCTCGACAATCGAGGCATATTTTCCAAGTTGCGTCCTTCGTGGGTACAACACATGGTCGCTTGCTCTTACGTATATATCTCCTTTCCATCAGTTTTAGGACTTGGTGTTGACTTTGATTCTTGATTTCTCGAACTGGTGGCAAACCAAGAGTTATCTTCTTTGGAATGACATTCTTGAATTCCTGTAGAAGAAAAACACTAATGCTCGGCAAATATCCGACAATATGGTTAGTAAAACATAAATCCTTGTACATAAGTACTGTAAGGATTTGATCTGAAATTGTATCTCTCTTTATCTTACTTTTTCTTTCCATAAAACTGTTTTTACTCTCTTTTCTTTGTATTATGGCTTTTCTCTCTTCCTTTTTAACATTGCCTTTTCTCTCATCATTTTCAATTTCGACTTTTCTCTCTCTTCTTTTTCAATATTGCCTTTTATCTCTTCCTCTTCAATCATGGCTTTTCTCTCGTCTTTCTGATATTTTCTTTTCATTTGCCTTTTTCTTTTTCAACTAATCCTGAAAAATTTGTTATAAAGTAAGAGGTACAAGAGATATTGATCTATTATTCATCACAAATGAGTACCTATCTATTAATCTATCATATGTAACGTGACGATCTAACTTCCAAGGTTCTCCCAATAAAATATGACATGCATGCATTGGTACTATATCACATAATATTTCATCATGATATTTCCCAATAGAGAAGGATACTATCACCTGTTGGGTTACCTCGAGTTTGGGTTGATCATTCAGCCTTTGAATTTGATATGGCTTTGGATGCTTCGTTGTATGTAATGCCAACTTCTCCACAAGCTCGGTGCTAGCAAAGTTAGTGCAACTTTCCTCATCTATAATAACAGAACAAACCTTATTGTTCATAGAGCAATGAGTATAAAATAACTTCTCACGTTGGTTGTCCAAGATATCATCAATCCATGGTCTGTCCCAAGTAGTAGGTTGATTGAAGGAATCGAGCTTGATGTTGACGCGATTAACTTGGAGATCATCGAACTCCCCTAGTTCTTGTGGTTCGAAGCATCGAGATTGACAGTCGTTCAATGGAAGTATATTGATATGAGTGTCGTCTCACACCTTCCTCCAAACGATCCATTCGCGTATGTATGGAGTGGCTCAAATTCAGACTTCACAATCTTTTTCATTTGACTCTTCATTGCTTTCTAGTGTAGGTTTTGAATGGGCGATATGAAACTCTCTTCTTTCATTGTGTTTCCTTGTCGTTGGGCCTTTTGAACCTGACAATTGTTAGAAAGAAAAGAAGCTCGCAATTCTCCCTCACATGTTTCTCTCAAACACTCTTGTTTCACACTCAAATGGCTTTTTGATGTAAATCAAATTGGGGACGCTGTGATTCACAAGTTAAGGGCCAAAAGATTTGAAGAAGCATTGAATGGACTAATTAGAGCAATTGAAGAAACCCAAGTGGAAGCCCAAAGGAAGAGTCCAATAAGATCTCAAGCCCAAAAGAAGAGCCCAATAAGATCTCCAAAAGATAATTCAAATTTGAATTTCAAATTTGAATTTAAAGTGGGAGAATTATCATAAATCTTCTAGAAGATTATATTAGGAAACAATATATTTTCTAGAAATGTTTAAGAAATATATTAGCAATACTTTCAATATGGTTGGCATCTCAATCCCAATATTTTATTTCCTTATTTAGATAATTGCTAATATTCTCAAGTGCCTATAAAAGGCTAATTTTAGACCATTGTAAAGACAGATCTCTAATTTCAATTTTATTGTGAGGCTTATGTCTTCTTTCTCTTTTGAGAGAACTTTTGAACTTATCAGGTTTTCACTTGTGGCGTTTAAGCAATCAGACTTATCACTAGGGTTTTCTAGGATCTCTCCTTAGAGAAGTTTGGTGTGGCATCTACTTCTATCCTTACCTTGTTCCTTAACCGAACAAGGTATATTCCATTCTTTTTACTTGTGTCGTAAAAGTCTTGGGGTCTATTTCATATTTGGTGTAGGATGCCGTTAGTATATTGGCGGGGTTCGCATCAGTTGATCCGATATAAAAAAATCACAAAAAAAATCTCTTTTTTCTCCTATCTAGTTATACTTTCATTCTACTTCTATTCTCTATAAAAAAAATATCATCTTTTTATCTACTTTCTTTTTAATAGAAAAGGCCAAAAAAAGCCAGAATAAAAAAAAAGCCAAAAATATTGTTTAAAGAAAAAGCCAAAAAAAATTATTTAAAAAAAGGCAAAAAAATTATAAAAAAAGGCATAAAAAAGGCATAAAAAAGGCACAGAAGTATATATTCAGTATCTTATTCATTCTACTCTCTTAGATTTTATTTTTCTTCCTATATTTTTTTAATATTCTCATACCTTACACTTAAATCCTTTTTAGAATTACTTTTTGAAACTCTGTTGATTTGTCATGATTGTTCCTCAAGTTGAACTACTTCACGAAAATGATTTGTTCTTAAGCTTAATTAAAATTGGAAGAAGACATATGAGTGGAAAAAGGCAAGAGTGTTTTAAATATTTAAGAAAAAGCCATTTGAGTGTTAAACAGGAGTGTTTGAGAGAAACATGTGAGGAAGAGTTGCAAGGTTCTTTTGTTTTTAACAATTGGCAGGATTACATGTCCCAACAACGAAGAAACACATGGATAGAAGACAGTTCCCCTCAGTCTGTTCAAAACATGATCAACAAAACGAGACAGATGGCGAAGTTAGCAGTTGAGTCATTACACACGCGATTGGATTGTTTGGAGGAACGAAGGGATCAAGAGCAATATACAACAAGAAAAAGACCAACTGATAACCTGTATGATTTGAATATACCATTATTCTATGGAAATGAGGACCCAGAAGAATAAATCCAATAGGAAAGGAAGATGGATAAGTTCTTTGAAAATTGCAATTACTATGAAGCAAGAAAGGTACGAGTTGCATTCTTTACATTTTCAGATTATGCAATTACATGGTGGGACCAATTGATGAAAGATAGAAGATGCAACTATGAACGCACCCCGTGGGGTCATGGAGGGAGCTGAAAGTAATTATGCGCCAACGATTTGTTCCTAGCAATTACTATTGGGAATCATGTAGTAAGCGCCTTGATAAATTCTTCAAAGAGATGGAGATTACTATGATCAAGTCAGGTTTGGTAAAAGAAGAAACAAAAGCTGAAATTCAAGAGGAAGAGATAAAAGGCAGAGCTGAAAAAGAAGAAGAAAAAGCCAGAATTGAAAATAAAGAGATAAAAGGCAAAGCTAAAAAAGAAGAAATAAAAGCCAAAATTGAAAATAAAGAGATAAAAGGCGACATTGAAATAGAACAAAAAAATCCAAAATTGAAAAAGAAATAATTGAAAAGAAAGAGAGTAAAAATAATTTTTTAAGTTTACATGTCCTTACAGTACCTACATACAAGGATATATTTTTAAATACTAACCTCATTGTCGGATATCTGCCGAGCAATATTATATCTTTTTTACAAGAATTCAAGCATGTTCCAATGAAAATATCTCGTTGTTTAGCACTAACTCAAGAAATCAAACATCAAAATCAACACCAAGTAATAAAGCTGATGGAACAAAGAATTTTACCAAGGAGAATTAATACACCAGTTGTGCAACTATCCAAAAGGGGTAAGACTTGTCAAGCATACATTGATTGTCGAGTTATTGACAATACACAAGTATATTTACGATACTCTATTCCTTATTTAAATCATATGGTAGATGAGTTGTATGGTTATTATTTTATTTCAAAAGTAAATTTTAAAGGTGAATACAATAAATTTTGAATTAAAGATAAATATGGATTGAAAAATGCATTAATGATAAAACTAGTTTATATGAATGGTTAATTATGATTTATTGTTTAACTAATGCAACTAATTTTTCTACGAGGTTATTGAATAACTTATTATTTGCTTTTATTGAAAAGTTTATTGATGCATATTTTGATGATATAATAATATATAACATTTCCTTATATAAACATGAAATATATTTAAAAGTGGCCTTAAATATTTTTAGGAAATATATGTTATTTTCTAATTTTAGGAAATATATATATTGTATTAATAATCTTATATTTTCTAAATATGTTATTATTTCTAAATTGATTGTAATTAAAAAGGAAATTAAAACAATTCAAGATTGGTCAACACCTTATTTGGTAAGTGAGATGAGAAGTTTCCTTAGATTTACTTATTTTTATATGGATTATATGACTAAATTTAATAGTTGTCCTATACATCTCACTATATTTTTAGAAAAGAATATTATATTTAAATTATATGATGTGCAAGAAAATATGTTCAAATATTTAGAGGATAAACTAACTAGTTTCCATTTTACTGCATTTCCTAAATTATTCAAACTTAATTGTAAAGTATCAAAAATGGGCAGTGTAGATATATTGATTATATATTTTAGTGAAAAGTTGAGCAAAGTAGCATTCAACTATCCTACCTATGATAATGAGATATTTGTGTTTTCTCAATCTCTACAAATAAGGTAGCTAATGCCAAAAGATTCTGTGATTCACATTAATCATGTATTTGATTTGAACCTTAAGAGGCAACACAGGTTGAATAAGCGTCATGTAAGGTGGGTGGTTTTCATCAAGACTTTTCCATATGTGATCAAGTATAGACAAGGTATGAAATATATAGTTATCAATGCACTATCATGAAGGTATGTCTTTCTTAATCTACTTGATACTAAATAGCTTGATTATATTAATGAATTGTATGCAAATTATTATAATTCTTGTGAAAAGTTTGAAAGTAATATAATTTGCTTGTTTGAGAAGTTTCACTTGCAAAATTAGTTTATTTATTAGGAAAATAAATTATTCATTTCTCAATTTTTTTTATGCAAGTTATTTGTTAAGAAATCATATATCTTAGAACTTAGTGGACAATTTATGGTAGCTAACATTATTGTAATATTGCATAAGTATTCTTTGAATCCATATTTAAAAAGAAATATTAGGAAATTTTGTTTTCAATGCATTACATATAAACAAGGTAAATCTAGCCAACAATTTCATATTTTGTATATTCATATTTCAGTTTCTAAAACACCTACTTGGAATGATTTATTCATGGAATTAATCTATAAATTACTTATGGATTAAAAGGGGGGGATATTTTATGTTTCTCATAGTTAAACAATTTTTTAAAATCGAGGGTGCATCAAATGTTGCTTATTTATTATTTAGAGAAGTTATATCGCATTATATTCCTAGAATTATTGAAGTTAATTATGATTATAAATTCTTGAGTCATTTTTGGAATATTTTGTGGAGTAAATTGGAAAGAAAACTTTTATTTTTAACTGAATATTTACATAATATTTAGTTCATATATATTAGTTATATAACTTCTTCGATTAGGTTTTCATTATTTAAAATTGTTTATTGTTTTTATTCATTGCCTCATTTAGATTTAATATTATTTATTATTGTCGAGTTAGTAAATTTAGACTTGAAGAGAAAAAATAACTTTCTAAAACAAATACAGAAAATAGCATATGAAAATCAAGTTAATCAAGGTTTTAAGAAAATTATTTTTGATCCAGGAATTTGTGTTAAACTTATTCCTAGAGTAGATTTATCTATTGGAGTGTTGAAGCTTATTAATTACATTTTTTTAATATTCCTAATTTAATATTTTTTTTATGTAGGTGACAAGGAGATCTATGATTTCAGGACAAATCATTTTCAAGAGGAGGAGAATGATGTGAATCAAATTGGGGACGCTGTGATTCACAAGTTAAGGGCCAAAAGATTTGAAGAAGCATTGAATGGACTAATTGGAGCAATTGAAGAAACCCAAGTGGAAGCTCAAAGGAAGAGTCCAATAAGATCTCAAGCCCAAAGAAGGAGCCCAATAAGATCTCAAGCCCAAAGAAAGAGCCCAATAAGATATCAAGCCCAAAAGAAGAGCCCAATAAGATATCCAGAAGATAATTCAAATTTGAATTTAAAGTGGGAGATTTATCATAAATCTTCTAGAAGATTAAATCAGGAAACAATATATTTTCTAGATATGTTCAAGAAATATATTAGCAATATTTTTAATATGGTTGGCATGTCAACCCCAATATTTTATTTCCTTATTTAGATAATTGCTAATATTCTAAAGTGCCTATAAAAGGCTAACTTTAGACCATTGTAAAGACAGATCTTTGATTTCAATTTTATTGTGAGGCTTATGTCTTCTTTCTCTTTTGAGAGAACTTTTGAACTTATCGGATGGGATGGAACTTGCTGTGCAATCGTGTGTCTAATACCAACTGATGTGAACCCCGCCAATATGTTGACGACACCCTACACCAAATATGGCAAAGATCCCAAGACTTTCATGACGCAAGTGCGAAAAGATGGAATATACCTTGTTTATGTGAGAAACAAGGTATGAGATATGTAGACGACACACCCAAATCCTCTAAAAAGAACTCTTAGAAAACCCGAGTGATAAGTCTTGATTGCTTGAATGCCACAGGTAAAAACTTGATAAGTTCAAAAAGCCCTTTTAGGATAGAATGAAGACAAAACTCACAAGATTGAAATTTCAAAGTGTCTTCCAATGCTGTGGAGTATGCCTTTTATAGGCTCAAAAAACAACCAAATAGCCCACAAAATAAGGAAAAAAATCTATTATGGTTATAAGCTAACCATATCTAATCTAAATATCTAGGATATTTTAATAACTAATTTAAAAATCTGAACTACCTAATATTATCCTAAGAGATTTATTAATATTATTAATTAAATATGGACCTTCTCTTGGGCTTTTCATTTGGGCTTCCATTTGAATATTCAGCAATCTCTTTAAGCAGCCCATATAAAGCGTATTTGAATCTTTTAGCCCTTAACCTTGTCATTGGGCCCTCTTGTAGTCTCAAATGAGTATTTATTGTATTTGGTGACAAACTGTTCAGCTCCATTGCAAATTTGGTTGATTGAACTTGTGAATTTGTAAACTCTTTGTCAGATTCACATCATGTTGGGTTTCTTATTTTTTTTTTAGAGTTTATTAGTATTTCTTAGGGTTTCTTAGGGTTTTATATGGTTTATTAGTGTTTTTAGGGTTTCTTACAGTTTCTTAGTGTTTCCTAGAGTTTCTTAGGGTTTCTTAGTGTTTCTTAGAATTTCCTTGCATTTCTTAATATTTTTAAGGTTTTCCTAGGGTTTATTAGCATTTTTTTAGGGTTTTATAGGGTTTCGTAGCGATTCTTAGCATTTCTTATAGTTTTTTAGTATTTATTAGGGTTTTAGAGGGTTTTTAGCGCTTCTTAATGTCTTAAGGGGTTTTTTTTAGTGTTTTTAGGATTTCTTAAGGCTTCTTAGCTTTTATTAGGATTTCTTAGCATTTCTTATCATTTTTTAGCGTTTCTTATCGTTTATTAGGTTTTCCTAGCATTTCTTAGGGTTTATTAGAGTTTCTTAGGATTTAATAGCGTTTCTTAGCATTTTTTAGCGTTTCTTGGGTTTATTAATGTATTTTAGGGTTTCTTAGCATTACTTAGCATTTCATAGGGTTTCTTAGCGTTTTATTTGGGTTTTAATAGGTTTCTTAGCTTTTTATTTGAGTTTTATAGGGTTTCTTAGCATTTTATAGGGTTTCTTAAAGTTTATTAGCGTTTTTAGTGTTTCTTAGCATTTCTTAATGTTTATTAATGTTTCTTAATGTTTTCTAGGGTTTCCTAGTGTTTCTAACCGTTTCTTAAGGTTTCTTAGGGTCTCTTAGGGTTTATTAGCAGTTCCTAGCATTTTTTTAGCGTTCCTTAGAGTTTCTTAGCGTTTTTAAGGGTTTCTTATAATTTCTTAGTTTTTCTTAGCAATTCCTTGCATTTCTTACCGTTTCTAAGGGTTTCCTAGGGTTTATTATCATTTCTTAGGGTTTCATAGGGATTCTTAGAGTTTATTAGGGTTTATTAGGGTTTCATGGGTTTTTTTAGCATTTCTTAGCGATTCTTAGCATTGTTTTAGCGTTTCTAGGGTTTCTTAATGTTTTTTAGGATTTCTTAGTGTTACTTAGCGTTTCATATAGTTTCTTAGCATTTGTTAGTGTTTTAGGGTTTTATAGGATTTCTTAGTTTTTTATAGGGTTTCTTAGTGTTTATTAGCATTTTTTAGTATTTTTTAGGGTTTATTGGGTTTTTTTAGAGTTTCTTAGGGTGTTGTAGGGTTTCTTAGCATTTATTAGGGTTTTATAGGGTTTCTTAGAATTTTTTAGCGTTTATTAGTGTTTCAAAGGTTTTCCTAGGATTTATAAGGGTTTATTAGCATTTCTTAGAAATTCTTAGCATTTTTTTAGCATTTCTTTGGTTTCTTGATTTTTTTAGAGTTTCTTAGCATTTATTTTGGTTTCTTAGGGTTTTTAGTGTTTTTTTGGGTTTTGTTAGAGTTTATTAGCATTTCTTAGCATTTTTCTAGCGTTTCTTAGGGTCTCTTAGAGTTTCTTAGCGTTTCTTAGCATTTCTTAGTGTTTCTTAGCATTTCCTTGTGTTTCTTATTGTTTCTATAGGTTTCCTATGGTTTATTAGCAATACTTAGGGTTTCATAGGGAATTCTTAGGGTTTGTTAGGGTTTATTAGTGTTTTTCAGTGTTTCATAGGATTTTTTAGCATTTCTTAGCGATTTCTTTGAGTTTCTTAGGGTTTTATAGGGTTTATTAGTGTTTCTTACAGTTTCTTAGCGTTTCCTAGTGTTTCTTAGTATTTTTTAGCATTTCCTTGCATTTCTTACCGTTTTTTTAGCATTTCTTAGCGATTCTTAGCATTGTTTTAGCGTTTCTAGGGTTTCTTAATATTTTTTAGGATTTCTTAGTGTTACTTAGCATTTCATATAGTTTCTTAGTATTTGTTAGTGTTTTTTAGGGTTTTATAGGATTTCTTAGTGTTTTATAGGGTTTCTTAATGTTTATTAGCATTTTTTTAGTATTTGTTAGGGTTTTATTGGGTTTTTTAGAGTTTCTTAGGATTTTGTAGGGTTTCTTAGAATTTATTAGGGTTTTATAGGGTTTCTTAGAATGTTTTAGTGTTTATTAGTGTTTCGAAGGTTTTCTTAGGATTTATAAGGGTTTATTAGCATTTCTTAGAAATTTTTAGTATTTTTTTATCATTTCTTGGGTTTCTTGATTTTTTTAGAGTTACTTAGCATTTATTTTGATTTTATAGAATTTTTTAGAATTTCTTAGCATTTATTAGAGTTTATTAGTGTTTCTTGATTTTTTTTAGCATTTTTTTAGCATTTTTTTAGCTAGCTTGTAGTTTTCTTGCTACGCGTGCTAGCGCTTTCCGTTTTCGAGCTTCTTTCTAAGTCATTTCATACCTTAATACTTTCCTCCATTACCATTCGTTGCTCCTTTGCCCTATGCCTTACGTCTCTGCCTCCTCATCTGTCTCGTTCGCTTTTGCTCAAGTAGCCATACCAACTATTTTTTTCTTTGCTCGATGCTTTGAATAAGGAGGAGAACAAAGCGCCTCCGCTTGCTAGAAACAAAACAACAAGACGCGGGCGTTAGGTCGTTCCTCCACATAGCTTGCCAGAGACTAAGCGTACGGTCGTTTCTCCCCGGAGCTTGCTCTTTGGCTCGCGTAGGGTCGTTCCTCCACGTAGCTTACCAAATAGCAAGCGTACAGTCGTTCCTCCCCTCCGCTTGCTGCCTCTCACGCCTACGCGCGCTAGCATGCTTGTAGTTTTCTTGCTCTCTAGCTAGCTTTCCGTTTTCGAGCTTCTCTGAATTCGGAGTTTTTCGAGAAAAGGTCCCATCGAAATATCATAATTGGGTCGACCAGGCCAAATTATGAGTGAATAGAAAATTGAAAACGTACATAACTGTTTCAGCTGAAATACTCGGAATAATTCTACCACTGCTACTAGGAGTAGTCTTTTTAGTGCTAGTTGAACGTAAAGTAATGGCTATTATGCAACGTCGAGAGGGCCCTGATGTAATGGGATTATTCATATTGTTACATCCTCTAGATGGTTTGAAATTGATTCTAAAAGAACCCATTTCACCAAATAGTGCTAATTTCTCCCTTTTTAGAATGGCTCCTCTGGCTATATTTATGTTAATTCTGGTCGGTGGGGCCGTTGTACATTTTGATTATGGTATGGTATTATCACATCCGAACATAGGGCTACATTATTTGTTTTCCATATCTTCGCTAGGTGTTGGGATAACTAACTCTACATCTCATAGAGAGGAGGAATACCAGGGATGAGTTGGGATAACTAACTCTACAGCTCACAAGAATGGGAAAAGTCATTTCACATTACTCCTGTTTTTCATAGCTTTATTATTGAGAGCAAGGTAGGGCAGATCCGGAGCGAGCAAAGCAAGCGTAGTGGAGAATCGACCCTATGCTGAGCAAGAGAATAAAAAAGCTACGACGAGAAAGCGAGAAAATGGAGAGTGAGCTAGCGAACAAGAAAACTACGCGCTAGTACGCGCTCCATTTTCTCGCTGGTTGCTACGGCTTTCTCGCCTATTAAGGAGAGGCTGCTCAATAGAAAGACGGAGCAGCATGTAGGTCCAAAATGATTCGAAGTGCACCAAAAAATAAGTGGAGGATCCGAAGGAGAGCAGCAAGTAATACGTACTCTATACGTGTGTACTAGTGTGCTCTTTCGAGTCTTCGCTTACTTTTTGACGTGCTTCGCTTTCAGCGCCTTTGTTTGCTCTTTAGTGCGCGTAGGGTCGATCATTCCAGACCGGACCTGAACTTGAAAGTCTAGAAGGACCTTACACGAGCAACAGAGCAAGCTCCGGATATAATAGAAAGCCGTAGCAGCAAGTAATGCGGACTCTATACGCGTGCACTAGCACGCTCTCCATCATACCCTCCACTTGCTCTTTGGTGCACATCGGGTCCTTTCTCCCTAGCAAGTGGAGGCTTGAAAGCCGGAGCGCGCTAGTGCGCGTGTATAGAGTTCGCTTCATTCGTGTCTGCGCTCTTATTTTTCTCGAGAGCGTCTGCGTTCATACTACCTTTTCTCATTCGCTAGCTAGCGAGAAAACTGCACGCGTACTAGTGCGCTCCGACTTTCGAGCCTACGCTTATTTTCTTCGTTTTCTCGTTTGCTTGCTCTAACTTTCTTATCTATCCTCTGCTTGCTGGCTCTCATGCCTACGCGCGCGTCATTTTTTGTTGCTAGCGCACGTAAGCTCGATAGAATTCGCGTGCTCTCTAGCGCTAGGGTCGATCGTTCCTCCCCGGACCTGAAGTTACTTTCTCGCTTTTTCGCTAGCTAGCTTGTATAGAGTCCGATTTGCTATCTAGTGCACTTTCCATTTTCGAGCTTAGTAATGCTCTAAACCGTAGACTTACAACAGCCCTTCTCGTTTCAAAGCAGTCGAGCGTTCTGGAGATGGATTCAAATCTTCGATCATCAAAAAAGAACTCCTCCCCAATAAAGAGAAAGAAATCCATATGAATAGAAGTCGAGTGATCATGGAGCAACAAGGCGAGAAAGGGGATAGACGAACAAAGAAGCCTGAGAAAGGACCCGAACGAACCTTGCCTTTTCTGAACAGCCCTTCCCTTGTTGTGCAACTGTAGCAGAGAAGGGCTTATTCTCATCCGGTTGGAGCCAATCCTACTCTAGGCTTTGATTATCCCTACTAGCACCGCAACAACTTCTTGTTTTCGATCCCAAAGGCCTACTCAAAACGTTGAGGGGTAGCCACCAAGAAGAATGAATTCCCGAAGGCATCCAATAAGATTGCCTTTCGAGTAATAATGGGACGGACGTTGATTCCAAACTCCCAGGAATGAAAATGAGGGGAGGCTTTCACTTACTACCCCTCCTAATCGAATGAATCGTAACATTTGTAATGATCAATTTTAGGGAGCCCTATTGCTCAGTTAGAGTTGATAGGTCCATCCCAACCAGAACTCAAACAACCTTCAAAATGTTGCTATAGAAGCACGCATTTCTTCGTCCACAACAGTTGGCTCTTTCGGTCCTGGCTAGATGGTACTGTTCTCCGATTAATATCCTGTCAAATAATGTCAAATTTGTTGTATCAATGATATTATCAATCAACGAATTGCTAGTTGGAGAGGGGGTCCATTACGTGTTAGCTACCTCTAGAATAGCTAGCCATTCTTGGCAAGATTTCAAAACGGTGGGCGGGAAATGAAAAGGATAGAGTCCCCTCTCTCTCCGAGTTTCTACTACTCTACTAAGTAGCACTTCTACTATTCAATCATAGAATTGATTCCGATTAAGCTTGAAAACGAAAAGCGCGCTAGCAATAGCGAGAAAACGGAAAGCGCGCTAGTGGGAAAGCAAGCGTAGGCTTTCGATAGAAAGTCGAAGCACGTATGAGAGAGAAAACAACAAATACGCTAGCGCGCGTAGGCTCTCCCCATAGCTTACTCTCCAGCAAGCATAGTGAGGAGGAACGACGATCCAGAGCACGCAGAGAGCAAGTTAGGGCTTGAAAGTCTCCGCCCGCTAGTGTGCGCTCCGTTTTTTTGCAGGCTCTGATGTCGTAGCAGCAATAGAGCAAACAGTACTTTATACAAGTGAGAAAGCAAAAAAGTGAAGGGGAGTGACGCTCTCAAGAAAAGGTAGGAGCGCAAACGCTCTCGAAAAAACATAGAGCACAAACGCGAGAAAATAGTAGACTTGAGAGTATACGAGAAAACGGAGCGCGCACTAGCACACGGAGGCATGAGAGCGAAAGCCTCCGCTTGCTAGGGAGGAACGACCCTACGCGGGCAAGCAAGCTACGACTTTCGATAAAAAGCCGGAGTGCACGGATTCTTGTTTTCTACCTTTGCTAGTGTGTAGGGTCTCCCCAGCAAGCGGAGGTCCGAAAGGACCCAAAGCGCACCAAAGAGCAAATGGAGGGTCCGAAAGAGAGCGCGCATTTGCGCCCGTACCTTCCTCGATAGCAAGCAAGCGGAGGGGGAGGAACAAGACCCGTAGCGCACTAGCGCGCATAGGCTTGAAAGTCGTAGCTTGCTGGCTCTCACGCCACGCGTGCTAGCACGCTCTCCATTTTCTCGCTCCCTGTAGCTTGTCAGAGAGCAAGCGTACGGCTTCCAGTGCCTCCACTTGCTGGGGAGAAAGGATCCGAAACGCGTCAAATAGTAAGCGAAGGGTTCGAAGAATAGCGCGCTAGTGCACAAGTAGTTTTCTTGCTTGCTGCGTAGACTTTCTCGCCTAGCAATCGGAGGCTGCTTGAAAGCCAGAGCACACTAATGCTTTTCTTACTTGCTCGCTCTAACTTTCTAGCTCAAAAACATAAATGACGCTAGGGCACTTTCCGTTTTTGAGCTCCTTCTTTGATTCTCATCATATTAAAAGGGCACGGCTCTATATGAGGCTCGTACTGCAGTGCACGGAAGTTGCTGGCCGGCGGCTGCTCAACTGTTCGAGCGCAATGCAGTGGTGGTTGGTTCCGATTGGACAAGGGTAAAATGCCATGTCCAAGGTCCAGTACAGTAGGTAGCAGGCGTGTTCGTTTTGGCTCCAAGCGAAAACGAGAAATAGGCCAGGAATAGTTCCAGCCTTGCTGCTATGTACGTTGACCTTGACTTGACAGATTCATCCAATTGAACCCACACTCAAAGGAGGACCACAAGTTGGGGGCAGGGCTCGACGAAAGAGAAAGTATCAGCATTAAGAAAATTCTTGGGGTTAGCAGTGAAAGAAAGAGCCCGACATTCATTTCTTCATTCATATTCATAGCTGAGTCCATTAAAAGAGGGACCGGCCTCATCGTGGTGATGAGAGGACATCTCTGATCGTTCACCTCTAATGTGACACGTTCCCTCCTTGTTATATGATCAATGGGATCAGTCGGCTAGAGAGCAAGGCCATTCTTATTCCGGGGAGGCTCGTCCCCTCCCTGTCTCGCTCACCCCTCTCTCCTCTCTTCCCATCTCTCTTTATATCTCTCTATCTCCCTATTCTCTCCCACCTCTTCTTTCTCTACGTCTCTCCTCCTTATCTCTCACCTCCTCTCTCTTATACCTCTCTTCCTCTCTCTCTCCCCTCAATCTCTATCTCTCATTGTCTCTCATCTCTCTCCCCCTCTCTCACCGACCCAATCTCTCTCACTCCTCTCTCCCCCTCTCTCTCTATCTCTCCCCTTTCTCTATGTCATCTCTCTCTTCTAACTCTCTCTCTCCTTTCTCTATTTCTCCCCTTTCTCTCTCACTAACTCTCTCCTCCCCTCTCTCCACATCTCTCTATCTATCTCTCCCCATTCCCTCTTTCACTCTCTCTCAAATCTCTATCTCCTCTCTCTATTATATCAATCTCTCTCTCCCTCCCTCCCTTCTCTCTCTCCCCTCCTCTCTTTATCTCTCCCTTTCATTATGTTTCCCCCTCTCTCCTCTCTCTTTGTCTCTATCACTCTCTCTCCCTCCCCGTCTCTCCCCTCCTCTCTCTCTCTCGTCTCTCTCTATCTCTCCCATTTCTATCTCTCCCTCCCACTCTCTCTGTATCTCTCTCCTCCTCTCTCTATCTCTCTCACTCTCTCTCTTCTCCTCTCTCTATCTCTCCATGTTCTCTCTCTCACTATCTCTCATTCTCTCTCTCCCTCCATCTTTGTCTCTCTCTTTATCTCTCTCTTCCTCTCTCTCCCATCTCTTTCTCTCTCTCTCCACTCTCTCTATCTCTCCCCTTTCTCTCTCTCCATTCTCTCTCTCTTTCCTCCTCTCTCACCCTCTCTCTCTCCCCGTCTAACTCTCTCTATCTCTCTCTCCCCGTCTCACTCTTTCACATCTCTCTCTCCTATCCTTCTCTCACTCTATCTCTAATCTCTCTCTTATCTCTCCTTCTCTCTCTCATCTCTCTATCTCTCTCTATCTATCTCTCCCCTTTCACTCTCTCACAATCTCTCCTATCTCTCTCCTATAACTCTGGTGCGAACCCCACTAATATGCTGATAACATACTACACCAAATATGGTAAAAATCTCAAGACTTTCACGACGCAAGTGCGAAAATATGTAATATACCTTGTTTATGTGAGAAAAAAGGTAAGGAATATGTAGACGCCACACCAAAATCCTCTAAAAATAACTCTTAGAAAACCTCGGGTGATAAGTATTGATTGCTTGAACGCCGCAGGTAAAAACCTGATAAGTTCAAAAAAGCTTTTTTAAGATAGAAAGAAGACAAAACCTCATAAGATTAAAATTTTAAAGTGTGTCTTCTCCAATATTGTGGAGTATGCCTTTTATAGGCTCAGAAAACAACTGAATAACCCACAAAATAAGAAAAAAAAATCTATTATGGTTATAAGCTAACCATATCTAATCTAAATATCAAGGATATTAATAACTAATTTAAAAATCTGAACTACCTAATATTATCCTAAGAGATTTATTAATAAATCTATTAATAAATCTCATCTTATTAATTAAATATGGATCTTCTCTTGTGCTCATCTTGGTCTCTTCATTTGGGCTTCCATTTGAATATTCAACAATCTCTTTAATTAGCCCATATAACTTTTTTGAATCTTTTAGCTCCTTAACCTTGTGATTGGGCCCTCTTAAAGTCTCAAGTGATCATTTATCCCATTTGGTGACAAAGTGTTCAGCTCCATTTGCACGTTCGGTTGATTGGACTTGTGAATTTGTAGACTCTTTTGTCAGATTCACATCATGAATATTCAAGTGGAAGCCCAAATAAAGACTAAGATGAGCACAAGAGAATGTTCATATTTAATTAATAAGGAGAGATTTATTAATAGATTTATTAATAAATCTCTTAGGATAATATTAGGTAGTTTAGATTTTTAAATTAGTTATTAAATATCCTTGATATTTAGATTAGATATGGTTAGCTTATAACCATAATAGATTTTTTTTTCTTATTTTGTGGGCTATTCGGTTGTTTTCTGAGCCTATAAAAGGCATACTCCACAATATTGGAGAAGATACACTTTGAAATTTTAATCTTGTGAGGTTTTGTCTTCTTTCTATCTTGAAAGAGTTTTTTTGAACTTATCAGGTTTTTACCTGTGGCATTTAAGCAATCAAGACTTATCACCCGAGAATTTCTAAGAGTTCTTCTTAGAGGATTTGGGTGTGGCGTCTACATATCCTATACCTTGTTTCTCACATAAATAAGGTATATTCCATCTTTTCGCAGTTGCGTCGTGAAAGTCTTGGGGACTTTGCCATATTTGGTTTAGGGTGTCGTCAGCATATTGGCAGGGTTCACATCAGTTGGTATCAGAGCACATGGTTGCACAACAAGCTCCATCCCATCTTTTATATCTAGTTTTTTTTATCTTCTTTACCTATTTCTATTCTCTTAAAAAAACAAAAAGAATCTCGTCTTCTTCTATCTATTTTCTTCTTGGTAAGTGCAAAAAAAAAAAGAAAGAAAAAGCCAAAAGAAATTCATGCAAAAAAAAGAAAAAAAGAAAGAAAAAAAAGAGAGCAAAAAAAAGAGCAAAAAAAAATTCGTGAAAAGAAGGCAAAAGAAAATAAAAGAGAGGCACACAATTCTATCTTATATCTCATTCTTATTCTGCTCTATCTAAGTCTATTACTTCATTTTATCTTAATTTCTTTCTCCTCCATCTAAATTTTACTCTTATTTCCGAGTCTATTCAAACCTCTCACTTAAATTTTTTGGAATTTCTTTTTGAAAACCTTCATCAATATGTCTTGATTGTTCCTCAAGTTGAACTGCTTCGTAAAAATTATTTGTTTTCAAAGTTCAATTCAGATTGAAAGAAGACATATGAGTGGAAAAAGGCAAGAGTGCTTTAAATCTATAAGAAAAAGCCATTTGAGTGTGAAACAAGAGTGTTTGAGAGAAACATGTGAGAGAGAGTTGCGAGGTTCTTTTCTTTCTAACAATTGTCAGGTTCAGAAGGCCCAACGAAAAGGAAACACAATGAAGGAAGAGGGTTCCATACCGCCTATTTAAAACATACAGTGGAAAGCAATGAAGAGGGAAATAGAACATATAGTGAAGTCTGAATTTCAGTCTCTTCATACCCGAATGGGTCAGTTGGAGGAAGGAGTGAGACAACACTCACATCAACATACTTCCATTGAACGATCGTGGAGCAGTCGATCTTGATGCTTCGAACCACAGGAACTGGGAGAGTTAAATGATCTCCAAGTTAATCATGGCAACATCAAGCTCAATTCCTTCAATCAACCTACTACTTGGGACAAACCATGGATTGATGATATCTTGGACAACCAACGTGAGAAGTTATTTCATACTCGTTGCTCTATGAACAATAAGGTTTGTTGTGTTATCATAGATGGGGAAAGATGCACTAACTTTGCTAGCACTAAGCTTGTGGAGAAGTTGGCATTACATACAATGAAGCATCCAAGTCCATATCAAATTAAAAGGCTGAATGATCAACCCAAACTCGAGGTAACCCAACAGGTGATAGTGTCCTTCTCTATTGGAAAATATCAGGATGAAATATTATGTGATGTAGTACCAATGCATGTATGTCATATTTTATTAGGAGAACCTTGGAAGTTAGATCGTCACGTTACATATGATAGATTAACATATAGGTACTCATTCATGATGAATAATAGACCAATATCTCTTGTACCTTTGACTTTACAACAAGTTTTTCAGGATCAGTTGAAAAAGAAAAAGGCAAATGAAAAGAAAATAGCAGAAAGATAAGAGAGAAAAGCCATGATTGAAGAGGAAGAGATAAAAGACAATATTGAAAAAGAAGAGAGAAAAATCAAAGAGAGAAAAGCTGGAATTGAAAATGATGAGAGAAAAGGCAATGTTGAAAAAGAAGAGAGAAAAGCCATAATACAAAGAAAAGAGAGTAAAAAGATTTTTATGGAGAGAAAAAGTGAGATAAAGAGAGATATAATTTTAGATCAAATCCTTACAGTACTTATATACAAGGATTTATGTTTTACTAACTATATTGTTGGATATTTGTTGAGCATTAGTATTTCTCTTATGCAGGAATTCAAGAATGTCATTCATAAGAAGAAAGCTCTTAGTTTACAACCTGATTGAGAAATCAAGTATCAAATTCAAAACCAAATCCTAAATTTGATGAAGCTGAGATATGTACGGGATAACATGATTTCAGGTATTGTGCAAATGCCTAAGAAAGACAAAATTTGGCGAAGGTGTGTTAATTTTTGAATCATCAACCGTATGAAGGTAATGTATCTTCACTCTATTCCTCAAGTAAATATTATGCTAGATGAGTTGCATGAAAACTATTTGTTTTCAAAATTTAATCACAAGAGTGAATATTCTAAAATTCAAATGAAAGCTTATTATGGATTGAAAACTGCATTAAAAGTAAAACATGGTTTATATGAATGGTTGGCTATGATTTTTAGTTTGACTAATGCATATAACACTTTTATGAGGTTAATAAATTATATCATGTGTGCTTTTATTAAAAACTTTGTTGCCATATATTTTGATAAAATCATAATATACAACAATTACTTAGATAAACATGAAGGATATTTAAAAATTACCTTGCAAGTTTTTAGGAAATATCAGTTGTTTGCCAAATTGAAGAATTGCATATTGTGTTTAGGTAAACTTGTATTTCCTGGATATGTTATAAGTTTTGAAGGTATTGGCATTGACATGGAAATTAAGGTAATTCGAGATTGGCAAACACCTTATTTGGTAAGTCAGGAAAGAAGAACAATTGCACATTATAATGAAAAGTTCAGCAGAGTAGCCCTCAAGCTGAATGAGTATCATACAAGGTGGGTAGAATTCATTTATACATCCAGTTATGTGATCAAGTGTAAGCAAGGTATGAAAAATGTAGTTGCTCATACATTATCTAGAAGGTACGTTTTGCTTACAATCATTGATAATAAATTGTTTAATTTTTCTTGGAACACTTTGTTGGTTACAAAACTTCTATTTTCAACTGCATGTTTATCACATGTTGTGTTTGCATATAATCGTTATATTTATTCAGTGATTAAGTTATCACCATTAAAGATTATCTATGGTTTTAATCCATTGGATAGAAAACAACAGACTCAAGAAAATATTAATCTTTATAACAAGAGTTTCATGAAAGTTATTTTTGATCCAAGGATTTGGGTTAGTTTACATATGAGGAATGAACGGTTTATGGATAGAAAACTATCAAAATTTCTTAGATTAGAGAGATCATTTAAAGTGTTAAAACTCATTAGTAATACTTACAACAATAAGTTATCTGATAAATATACCGTTAGCTATAGCATACATATTTCTAATTTAGTTTCTTTTGGTGTAGGTGATGAAGGAACAGAAGATTTGAGGACAAATCATTTTCAAGAGGGGGAGAATGATGTGAATCTGACAAAAGAGTCTACAAATTCACAAGTCCAATCAACCGAACGTGCAAATGCGCTGAACACTTTGTCACCAAATGGGATAAATGATCACTTGAGACTTTAAGAGGGCCCAATCACAAGGTTAAGGAGCTAAAAGATTCAAAGAAGTTATATGGGCTAATTAAAGAGATTGCTGAATATTCAAATGGAAGCCCAAATGAAGAGCCCAAGAGAAGGTCCATATTTAATTAATAAGGAGAGATTTATTAATAAATCTCTTAGGATAATATTAGGTAGTTCAGATTTTTAAATTAGTTATTAAATATCCTTGATATTTAGATTAGATATAGTTAGCTTATAACCATAATAGATTTTTTTTCTTATTTTGTGGGCTATTCGGTTGTTTTCTGAGCCTATAAAAGGCATACTCCACAACATTGGAGAAGATACACTTTTTGAAATTTCAATCTTGTGAGTTTTGTCTTCTTTCTATCTTGAAAGGACTTTTGAACTTATCAAATTTTTACTTGTGGCGTTCAAGCAATCAAAACTTATCACCCGGGGTTTTCTAAGAGTTCTTTTTAGAGGATTTGGGTGTGGCGTCTACATATCCCATACCTTGTTTCTCACATAAACAAGGTATATTCCATCTTTTCGCACTTGCGTCGTGAAAATCTTGGGATCGTTGCCATATTTGGTGTAGGGTGTCGTCAGCATATTGGCGAGGTTCACATCAATCTCTCTCCCTCTCTCTCACTCTCTTTCCTCCTTTCTCCCTCTCTCTCTCCTTCTCTCTCTCCCCGTCTCACTCTCTCCCATCCCTCTCTCCTATCCTTCTCTCACTCTATCTCCAATCTCTCTCTCCTCTCTCTATCTCTCCATCTCTCTCTCCCCGTCTCTCTATCTATCTCTCCCCTTTCACTCTCTCACAATTTCTCCTATCTCTCTCTCCATGTCTCTCTCCTATATCTATCTCCCTCTCTCTCTCCCCCTCTCTATCTCTCCCCTCCTCTCTCTCTCCCTTTCTCTCTATCACTCTCTTTCCTCCTTCTCCCTCTCTCTCTCCCTATCTCTCTCTCATCCTCTCTCTACTCTCTCTATGATGCGAACCCTGCCAATATGCTGACGACACCCTACACCAAATATGGCAAGACCCCAAGACTTTTAGGACGCAAGTATAAAATGATGGAATATATCTTGTTTATGTGAGAAACAAGGTATCGGATATGTAGACGCCACACCCAAATTCTTTAAGAAGAACTCTTAGAAAACCCTAGTGATAAGTCTTGAATTGCTTGAACGCCACAGGTAAAAATATGATAAGTTCAAAAAGCTATTTCAAGAAAAGAAAGAAGACAAAACTCATAAGATTGAAATTCCAAAGTGTCTGTCCTCCAATGCTGTGGAGTATGCCTTTTATAGGCACATATAACAACTGAATAGCTTAAAAATAAGGAAAATATATCTTATGGTTACGCCAACCATATCTAATCTAAATATCTAAGACATTTTTATAACCAATTTAAAAATCTAAAGTAACTAATTAAATATCTAATATTATTATTTAATATCGTAGAAGATTTATTATATAAATAAATCTATACTCATTAATTAAATATGAATCTTTTCGTGGCCTTTTCTTGGGCTCTTCAATTGGGCTTCCATTGGGATTTTTTTTCGGCAATCTCTTTAATCAGCCCATATAAAGCTTGTTTGAATATTTTAGCCCCTTAACCTTGTGATTGGACCCTCTTGAAGTCTCAAATAATCATTTATCCAATTTGGTGACAAAGTGTTCGGCTCTATTGCAAGTTCGTTTGATTGGGCTTGTGAATTTGTAGACTCTTTTGTCGGATTCACATCACTCTATCTCTCCCCTTTCCCCCTCTATCTCTCTCCCTCTCTCTCTCCCCGTCTCTCTCTCATCCTTGGGAGGTATCAGGAAGAAATTGGAATGGAATAATATCGATTCTTATAGATAGAGAAGAAAGGGTTCTCTATTGATTCAAAGGTTGTACCTATGCTATGGGATAGGGATAGAGAAGGAGGAAAAAAACGGAAGATTTCACTCTTCTGATCGAAAAAGAAAATGAATTTTGTACCCTTCGTTCAATGGGAAAATGGGTCAGATTCTACAGGATGAAACCTATGGGACTTAAGTAATGATGAAAGGAAATAAAAAAAGAAATAAAAAAAGAAATAAAGAAAAAATAGAATATTATGCAATGCCTTTAAACCTCTTGACAAAAATCATTTTATAGAGAGCTATCTGTTCTGTCCAAAATTCTTGAAAGAACTTATTATCTTGTTATTTAGTTACTTTAATTACTAGTACTTTTTTCTTATCTTGCTTTTGTATGATTGCCTTGTTCGACAAAAAGTGCATTTTTATGCAATAATTGCATTGTAGCGAGTATAGTTTAGTGGCAAAAGTGTGATTCGTTTTATTAATCCCTTGTATAGTTAAGGGGTTCCTCGGTTTGATTCTTATTCCAAGCAGAAACTTTCTTTTTCAAAAGGATTTTCTCCTTTACCTCACAATGAAAGGTTCGAGGAAAATATATATTCTCGTGATTTGTATACAATGGTCAAGTATAAATTGAAAAACTGAATTATTAAATTAATTGTGAAACATAATATTTGTTTGAATTGGATCAACACTTCCAATTTTATAAGTATGAATAAAAAATCCATGAAAAAAGATAGAAAAGTGGATCTCTAATCGTAACTAAATCTTCCATTTTTGGTTTATATAGAAAATATTGAAATAAAATAGTTATTAAAGGACGTCTTTAGTTTACTAGGGACATTAACATATTTTTTGAACTCGGTGTAAATAAAATACTTTTCCTAAGGATCATTTTAAATAATCATTTTAAATAGAAATAGAGAACGAAGTAACTAGGAATATTGTTAGAATACCGTATAGGGATTATCTAAAAAGCAAATTATTTTGAATACATTTATTTAAAGAGAAAAGCTGACATAGATGTTATGGGTTGAATTATTTATATTTATTTCGTACACATCTTATTTATATCTTTATTTTCTATTTTGGAATTTAGCTATCTTCCATTCATAAAGGAGCCGAATGAAAGTCAAGTTTCATGTTCGGTTTTGAATTAGAGAAGTTTAAAATGATGAATCAACGTTGACTATAACCCTTAGCCTTCCAAACTAATGATGCAAGTTCGATTCCTGCTACCCGCTATATTTAATACGCTTACCATTAGACTTAATATATTAGATTAGAAAAAGCTAGTATACATTAGACTTAATATATTAGATTAGAATAAGCTATAGATTATAATGAGTATATTAGAATCCAATTTTTAGAAGTATTCTATTATAAATTAATAATCATCGAATCAAATAAACAATTCCAATCTATATAATATAGAAAGATGGATACTCCTCCATGTGAAATAAAAAAAATAGAAATAGCGTCCTTCGTCTAATGGATAGGACATAGGTCTTCTAAATCTTTGGTATAGGTTCAAATCCTATTGGACGCCCTCATTTTGAGCTTATCAATCAAATTAGATTCCACTTTCTTTTTCTATTAATTAAATAAAATAATTGTTGGACGCCCTCATTTTGAGCTTATCAATCAAATTAGATTCCACTTTCTTTTCTATTAATTAAATAAAATAATTGTTGAAATGTTGAGTGATCCATTTATTTACCTTATCAATCAAATTAGATTCTATTTTCTTTTCTATTAATTAAATAAAATAATTGTTGAAATGCTGAGTGATCCATTTATTTACCCTATACCTCTTCCTGAAGTAGAAAGCGTTCCTTCTGTTCCTAAATAGCTTCTTTTAAAAGGGCTTATGATTTTTCAGTAAATATTTTAGTAGAAGATATGATTTATTGAAAACGAGGTTTATTCGTTTTTACATAAGTACGTAACTCAACGAGAAATTTCCTTACCTGTGGAATTTCTAATGAATCAAGATAACCATTCGTTCCAGTATAGATAGTCATTATCTGCTCTTCCAAGGGGCTGATTGGGATTGTTTAAGCAACTCACGTAATCATTGACCTCTTGCTAATTGATTCTGGGTAGCTTTATTGAGATTCGAAGCAAATTATGCAAAGGCTTCTAATTCTGCGAATTGCACCAATTCCAATTTTCATTTTCCGGCTACTTGTTTCATGGCTTTAATTTGAGGCACAGATCCTACTCTAGAGACAAGAATACCCACATTAATAGCAGGTCTGATCCCAACATTGAATAGATCGGCTGATAAGAATATTTGTCCGTCTATAATGGAAATTACATTAGTAGGAATATAAGCCGAAATATCTCTTGACTAGGTCTCAACTATTGGTAAGGCAGTCATACTTCCTTTACCTAAATCAGAACTGAATTTAGCAGCCCTTTCCAAAAGGCGTGAATGCAAATAAAAAATATCTCTCGGATAAGCTTCACGCCCGAGCGATCTTCGTAATAGAAGAGACATTTGGCGATAAGCCAGTGCTTGTTTGGAGGGATCATTATAAATGATTAAAGTGTTGCTCACGATACATAAAAAATTCAGCCAAAGCTGCTCTCCTACCACAATAGTGTATTCCATAGTACCCCTTTTCTGGAGAGTATTTACTACCTGAGCCACAAAAGATGCTTTTTGACCAATAGCTACTACATAAACGCATATTACATTTTGCCCTTGTTGGTTAAGAATCGTATCCGTGGCTACTCCCGTTTTACCAGTCTGTTTGTCCCCAATAATTAATTCTCGTTGACCACGTCCTATAGGAATCATTGAATCAATAGCAAATCGTTGAAGAGGCTCATATACCGAATGTCTCGAAATAATACCTGGGGCGGAGGATTCAATTAACAAGATTTAAACCGGGAAAATAATCGGTCAAATCGAGTAAGAAAACCAAGCCAGTTTACAAACTCGATCATTTGGGAACAAGCAATTTGGAAATTTACAACTTTCGAATGATCCAAAGGGTTCATTAAACCTTGGAAAAGAAACTTAAGACAAATTAAAACA
>CM057744.1:14784035-14856535 GCA_030064425.1 Trapa bicornis | reverse complement strand
GGGTTTATTAGCAATACTTAGGGTTTCATAGGGATTCTTAGGGTTTGTTAGGGTTTATTAGCGTTTCTGAGTGTTTCATAGGGTCTTTTTTAGCATTTCTTAGCGATTCTTAGCATTGTTTTAGCGTTTCTTGGGTTTCTTAATGTATTTTAGGATTTATTAGCGTTACTTAGCATTTTTTTAGCATTTTTTAGGGTTTTATAGGGTTTCTTAGCGTTTTAAGAGTAGAAATCCCCTAGAGCAAATGTAATAAAAGAATCCTACCAAAGAAGGAAGCCCCGAAAAGACATGCGTATCCCAATTAAGAGGAAATGGAACCAACCCTTATTTAGGAAATGTTTTCCAAGGAAGGAAATATTGTAATGGTCCACTGTGACCTATTTGGAGAGAATAGGAGAACCATGTAGAAAGAGGAAAACTAGTAACAACGCACATCCAAAGATAATGAATAAAACCCTAAGAAAGGATGAGATGTAGTAAAGACTACACTCTATGATGGACAATAGGATGGGCATGAATACAGTTGCCCAGACGATAGGACCAGAAAAATAAAGAGAAAGAGATAGTTAAAGAACTGGTCTTCGAGAGAACCATCAATTTAAACCACAACAAAGAAGGGAGAAGTGAAAAGGCCAAAACATTGGGAAAGAAGAATGAAGGAAAATCCTTAAAGCAATTGATGGCCAAAACCGGGTTTATAGACTTAAGACAGTTAAGTGAGCCTCACGAAGGGCGAATAAGAGAATTTGAAACAAGGAGGATGTGAACCCTCCTTAAACGATAATAATCTAACGAATTAGCACCAAAAGATGCTGTGACAAGTATGAATGAGTGCACAACCCATACTAAGATAATAAAGGAAAGAATGTTTGAGAAACGTTGTGAAAGTAAATCCCCCAAATAAGATGTGGCTAAGAAGGAATAACCACAATTGGTAAGACGGGTCATAGTCCACACACGCATATGAAGCTTAAAGAGTGGACGACCGAGCATAGGGTGGAATACACGAAATAAAACCAATAATCAGAAGTATACCATCTAAGGAATAAGGGATAAAACAAAAGTTATGGATAGAGAAGGATTCAAAGCAAACAGATGCCATAACATAGATAAAGGTGCAAAGAAAGGGAGAAAGAACAATACAATAAATGATAAGGAGGTTGAGCATGTAACTCCTAAGATGGAAATCTCTATTATAAGAGACATAGTAGAGAACAAAACTAGAAGGAGTGAACCTTCCCAAGCAAAGTAATCGACACATAGATCGAAAGCAATTATTGTAGAATGAAGAATGATGAAGTGATTTATGAACAATTATTGTAGAATGAAGAAAGAAATCCATGCGGTTATGTGAGACATAACTTCAAAGGCATGATGGATGAGAGAATAATGGTAAAAAGGATAGTTGAGGAATGCAATCAAAAGAAAAGAGGGATGAATTTATATGATCCCTAAAAGGTAAAAAAAAAGCTAAGAGAGACCTTCAAGGAGATGTTCTAGAAATCTAATAGATAAAGACAGGTCCTAGAAAATGCCATGCTGTAAGGGGTATGTAAGCCCAACAATCCTGAGAAGAATATGACTTAAAGTAAGGAAGAGTCAGCTAATAAGCATGACGAGGTCGAATATAAAAATTTGGACCGAAGTTATAATAGATAACGAATGGAGCAAGGGTCAAAATAGAACGAAAAAGTGATAATAAAGAAAACCATGGAAACAAGTACATAACACCCAAAAGAACATTGAGCTAAAGATTTCAATGACCAAGGGGTTAACTAGACACGAGAATGGTTAGGTATCTTGGAATTCCCAATCTTGAGTACAAAACCTCAAAGGGAAGAATGTGCTCTAAGCAAAAAAAGATATAAAAAGTAAGGTATGTCTTGTTATGATAAACTCCATAGAGGGAGTAAATAATATAAAGGAAAAGAAATTCCTTAAGTGAAGGATGTAAAAAGGACTAATTGAAAGAACAAGAGAAGAGTTTGCATGTTAAGCAAACAATAAATGGACATCAAAGAAAATGGTTCCTCATGCAAGGTTGCAAATTAAGTTTTGGGGACAAAACTCCTAAAAGGAGGGGAGAGTTGTAAACCCCGCACTTTTGAGTTAAGGAAAATCGGGAAAGAACCGGTCAACCTGAGTAAGAAAACCGAGCCGGTTTACAAACTCGATCATTTGGAAACAAGCAATTTGGAAATTTACAACTTCCAGGTGATCCAAAGGGTTCATTAAAGCTTGGAAATTAAGACAAATTAGAAGAGAAAAACCAAATTGGTTCAGATGAACAAGAATCCATAAGAACTTTGAAGTTAAGTGTGCTTGCTTGAGAGTAGTGTGAGGATGGGTGACCTCTTGGGAAGTATAATAGCCATAAATTTAATATATATTTAATTATTGTAATTAATACCAATATTTTAATACCTAAATTTAATTATTAGAATTAATACAAATAATTTAATACCGAAATTAAATTATTGTTTCCAATAATTTATGGCAATATTAATACTAGTAATAAATCTCTCCTATTTAATATACGATTTTACAACTATATAAAGATGTCATCCCCATTCATTCTTCTCACACCCGAACACTTTTTTCTCTCTCTCTCTCTCTCTGCTGCTCTATTTCCCGGTGAAGCTTAAACCAGAGCTTCGACTTGAAAATTTTTCTTAACCTCGGAAGGAGAGGTCAGGCTCTTTAGAACCGGAGAGAAGTCAGCTATCTGATAGAAAACTCCAGTCAATCCAAAAATCACTAGAGAAGTGCCAACATGATGGAATATTGAAGCAGCTCTGGCGGCCCGAAGCTGCCCTATTTCGGCTGAGTTGAAATTGGCCATTTCGAGCCCTACTTAGGCCAAACCAAGCCTTACCAAAACTTTCTTTGCCCTCCCACGGCCGAATTAGGACTGAAAGGTATGCCAATTCGGCTCCACTCTATAATTTCCCGCCGGTGTTAGAGAGAGAATCGGTACAATTTCAATAATGAAATTCTAACTCAATTCGGCATCAATTGATGTAATTCTTGATTCTAGGATGAACCTCAAGATGAGAGCTATTTGCCTAGATCGAAAGCTCAGACCGTCGTGCCCTCACTGGTGAGAAATCGAAGCTTTCTCTCTCTACAGTATGTTTTCTGGCGAAGCTCCATTTGAGCTCGTTTTGGGGACAAAACACCTAAAAGGAGGGGAGAGTTGTAAACCCCACACTTTTGAGTTAAGGAAAACTGGGAAAGAACCGGTCAACCCGAGTAAGAAAACCGAGCTAGTTTACAAACTCCATCATTTGGAAACAAGCAATTTGGTAATTTACAACTTTCAGGTGATCCAAAAGGTTCATTAAAGCTTGGAAATTAAGACAAATTAGAAGAGAAAAACCAATTTGGTTCAGATGAACAAGAATCCATAAGAACTTTGAAGTTAAGTGTGCTTGCTTGAGAGTAGTGTGAGAATGGGCGACCTCTTGGGAAGTATAATAGCCATAAATTTAATATATATTTAATTATTGTAATTAATACCAATATTTTAATACCTAAATTAAATTATTATAATTAATACAAATAATTTAATACCGAAATTAAATTATTGGTTCCAGTAATTTATGACAATATTAATACTAGTAATAAATCTCTCCTATTTAATATACAATTTTACAACTATATAAAGATGTCATCCCCATTCATTCTCCTCACACCCGAACACTTCTCTCTCTCTCTCTCTCTACTGCTCTATTTCCCGATGAAGCTTAAACCAAAGCTTCGACTTGAAAATTTTTCTTAACCTCGGAAGGAGAGGTCAAGCTCTTTAGAACTGGGGAGAAGTCAACTATCTGATAGAAAACTCCAATCAATCTAAGGATTACTAGAGAAGCGCCGACATGATGGAATAGTGAAGCAGCTCCGGCGGCCCGAAGCTAACCCTATTTCGGCTGAGTTGAAATTGGCAATTTTGAGCCCTACTTAGGCCAAACCAAGCCTTACCAAAACTTCCTCTGCCCTCCCACGGCCGAATTAGGACTGAAAGGTATACCAATTCGGCTCTACTCTATAATTTCCCACCGGTGTTAGAGAGAGAATCGATACAATTTCAATAATGAAATTCTAACTCAATGCGGCATCAATTGATGTGATTCTTGATTCTAGGATGAACCTCAAGAAGAGAGCTATCTGCCTAGATCAAAAGCTTGGACTGCCGTGCCCTCACCGGTGAGAAATCAAAGCTTTCTCTCTTTACAGTATGTTTTCCGGCGAAGCTCCATTTGGGCTCGTTCCGTTGTTAAAATCTGTGATTCAAAGTTTCTTAGAATGGTATGAACATGCAGAAACTCAATTTCAACTCCAATTTCAATAATTAGAAGTGTTTGATCGGTCAATTTGATAAAATCAAATTCGGCAGTGTTGAAGAGTTGAAATTGGGGAAAAAATTGGGGATTTTCGAAATTCAAAGGGCCAAAATGCAATTTTATGAAATTGAGTGTCAATTGGGCATGAAAATAATGTTGGAGGACCAAATGAGGAATTTTGGAATTTTTGGGGCAAAACTTACCATTTTTGTAAAGGAAGGACAAAATGGTAATTTTGGAAAATTTGGGGGACCAAATTGGAAATTTGGGAAATTAAACCCCTTTTTGGTGAAATTGAATAAATTGAGGTCCCAAGATAAATTTTAAAAGTTACGAGACTCAATTTGAGGAAAAATCGACATTTGGGACTTAAAGTTAAAGAGAAATAACTTTAGGGACCTAATTGCAAATAACTAAAAGTTTGAGTTTTCTCATTCATTGGAAATGAGTGAAGGCTGTTATGCCGAGTAATAATGAACAAGGATGTTCATATCGTGTAGGAATGTGAAATACCGAGAACGCTAGCATGGACGAGCTCAAGTGAATACAAAGAACCGGTCAAGTGGAATTCACTGCGTTAACGGGTGAGTGGGTTTACTAACATCATACCCGATTGGGATGATGAGCACAACTTAAAGATAAAAACCACTTACCGGTTGTGAGTAGAAATTTTATATCATGCCCGGTAGAGGATGATAAGTACCTCGGTATAAAAACCCACTGTTTAGTGGTATTTTAATCATCACCACTTAGAGAAAGTGATGTGAAAATTATGCGGAAAAACTACTTACTGGTTGTAAGTAGATCATACCCGGTTGGTATGATAAGACTTCCTCGAAGGAAGTTGAAAACTCATTCATCGGTTATGAACGGAGATGTCCTTATACCGGTTGGTATAATGGACAGTGAAAACCTATTTTGTCGAAAGTGTTCTCCCCTGATTGTGTGCCAATGCTTAAACTATTTGGGAGACCTTCTTGACGGGAGCTCGAATAGCTCTTATAGACCGGGGGCTTCGATTTTGGAACTTGAGGGCTAGAATGCCCAGTTTTTTGAAAATCTTGTATAGTGGGCCCAAGGCCAGCTGGCACGAGCAAGAGCTCGTAAACGAACATGATATATGTGCCATAAATCTTAATAAGTGAATTGTTTGTCCATGGTACCAACATAGGATCGACACGCTCAGTCAACTAGCATCAGTGCGACATGACTGGTCGACAGACTAGTCAAGACAAACAACTGCTGGTTGAGTTGAGAGTCGGGGCAGTTGGACCAGTGGCATCACATATTACATGGCTTGATAAGAAAAAATTGTTTGTGTATGCACTATGAGTACGGAATCATCAAGATGCCCATGTGGTGGGGTAGTGATGTGTACTAAGGGCCCTTGATGACCCGGTGAGTATAAGGGCAGATCGTCGTTCTAGGTGTCTGTGTGAAATTTGGGGTGGGGACGGGATGGGGTCTCTATCCTAATACGGACATGAAGAAGTGATTTCGGGATTGTGGGTCGGATGTCGCGTACATCCACTCATTTCCAGGGTAGAAGTGGTCGTACTTCTATCCGGGTGGCAAGAAAAGTCGCTCCGAAGCCACTAGCGGGTTCAGTAGTGATACTGACTTGCGAATGTGTGTAACCTTCAGGATGAAGGATGTGTGTTGGGTGATGACACACCGGTAACTAAGAAATAATGCAAAAACCCAAATTTTTAAATGAAGGGATTTTTGAAAAGAAAGGAGTCTGTCACACTCCATATAAATATTTTTCTTAAAAGTTAAAATAGACCTTTAAAAACCCATTCACTGAGTAGTCGTACTCACCCCCTCCCTTATATCCCTTTAAGAAAATCCCATAAAACCTACCCTAAAAGACAATCAACTAAGATGCATGTAAGATAGGTATGTAAAGTTTAAAATTTCATGCAGTTTTAATTATAAAAAATTATAAAAATAAATAACTTTAAGTATCTTATTTATTTGAATAGATTATCAACCATTCAATATTAGTGAAGTAGATGGATACTCATGTTGATATTTATCTTTGGAGAAATACATTCCTTTATAAATACCATACCCCTCTATCTTATATCCATACCCCACCCCTAATCTTATTACCCACTACCGCCCTTACCTCACAATCCCCATACCACCCTACCCCTTACTGCAACATATCATTAACCCCCTACACCCTCCCCCACCCCTAAAGATAAATATCAACGGTTAGTGATGCGGAGGGAGGGGGGTATGTTGGGTGTAGGTGGTGGGGGATAGGGGAGGAGGAGGGTGTTGGGTGTAGGTAGTGAGGGATAGGGAAGGAGGGGGGAGGGCAGTAAAGGGTGGTAGGGGCAGTAATGAGAGTAGGGGGTGGTAGGCTTGTGGGAGGAGGGGGGGGGGGGGGTGGGGGAGGAGGGATGGAGGGTGTTGGGTGTAGGCGGTGGGGGATAGGGGAGGAGGGGGGTGTTGGGTGTAGGTAATGGGGGATATGGAAGGAGGGGGGAGGGCAGTAAAGAAAGATAGGGTGTAGGGTGGTAGGGGCAGTAATGAGAGTAGGGGGTGGTAGGCTTGTAGGGGGGGGGGGGGGGGGGGAGGGGGGGGGTAGGTGGTAAGGGGGCTAGGGGTGTAGTGTGGTATGCGCATGAGGATAGTGGGATATGGTATGGGGTATTAAGTACGAGATAGGGGTAGTAGGGGTACTTAGTAGGGGCGATAAGGGTATAGAGGGATAGAGGGTACATGGGAGTATGTGGTAGGGATGTAAGAGGTAGAGGGTTAAGGAAATGTTGGAGCTATTATTTATAGCAATTGAAGTAAAAAAATACTAAACATAGGTTGATTTCTAATTATAAGTTAGTATATATAATTAGAAGGAAAGATAATGTCGAATGTGTGTCCCTTTTCTTACAAGTAATAATGTAAAACCATTGATTAAATTTGAAATCATATAAAAAAAACATAAAAATGAATAACTGAAATTTCTTATTTATTTGAAGAGATTATCAACAATTCAATATTAGTGAAGGAGATGGATACTCACATTGATATTTATCTTTGAGGAAATATATTTCTTTGTAAATACCATACCCCTCTATTTCATATCCCTACCTCACCCCTAACCCTATACTCTCTACCGCCCCTACCACTCTACCTCACAAATCATTAACCCCCTACACACTCTCTCCCACACCTAAAGATAATTATCAACTTTTAGCGATGGGGGAGAGGGTGTTGGGTGTAGGCGGTGGGGGGTGGTATGGGGTAAGGGGAGTAGGGTGTGGTAGGATGGTAGTGGGAGTAAGGTGGTTGGTGAGTTTTGGGTAGTGGGTAGGGGGCTAGGGGATTAGTGTGGTAGGCGCAAGGGGGTAGTGGATAGGGTATGGGGTATTGGGTAGGGGATATGGGCAGTATGGGGTACTAAGTAGGGGCGATAAGGGTGTAGAGGGATAGAGGATACTTGGGGTATGTGGTAGGGATGTAAGAGTTAGAGGCGTTAATGAAATGTTAAGGAAATGTTGGAGCTGATATTTATAGCAATCGAAGTTAAAATACTAAACATAAGTTGATTTCTCATTATTAGTTAGTATATGTAATTAGAAGGAAAGACAATGTCGGATATGACTTCCTTTTCTTACAAGTAATGATGTAAAATAACTTTTTGATTAAATTTGAAATCATATATTAAAAAACTTGAAATTGAATAACTGAAATATCTTATTTGTTTGAATAGATTATCAACAATTCAATATTAGTGAAGGAGATGGATACCCACATTGATATTTATCTTTGGGGAAATTTATTTCTTTGTAAATACCATACCCCTGTTTCTCATACCCCTATCCCACCCCTAACCCTATACCATCTACCGCCCCTACCCCCTACCACTCCACATCATTAACCCCATACACCCTCCCCCCACCCCCAAAGATAAATATCAATGGTTAGCGGTAGGTGGAGGGGGCATTGGGTGTTGGCGGTGGGAATTGGGGAGGAGGGGGTAGGGGCTGTAAAGGGAGGTATGGGGTAGGGTTTTAGGGGCGGTAAGGGGAGTAGGGAGTGGTAGGGTGGTAGGGGGTAAGGGGTAAGGGTTAAGGGGAGTAGGGAGTGGTAGGATGGTAGGGGGAGTAAGGTGGTTGGTGGGTTGGGGGTATATAGTATGGGGTTAGAGGAGCAGTGTGGTTGACCCAAGTGGGTAGTGGGATAGGGTATGGGGTATTAGGATGGGTATAGGGTCAGTAGGGGCATAGATTAGGGGTGGTAAGGGGGTAGGGGGATAGAGGGTACATGGGGGTATGTGATAGGGATTTAAGAGGTAGAGGCGTTAAGGAAATGGAGTTGATTTTTATCAACAATTCAATATTAGTAAAGGAGATGAATACTCACGTTGATATTTATCTTTGAAAAATTATATTTCTTTGTAAATACCATACCTCTCTATCTCATACCCCTACCCCACCCCTAACCCTATACCCTATACCCTCTATCCTCTATTGCCCCTATCCCCCTACCACCCACATCATCAACCTTGTACACCATCCCCCACCTCGTAAAGATAAATATCATTAGTTAGTAGTGGGGGAGGGGGTATTGAGTGTAGGTGGTGGGGGATAGGGGAGGAGGGGTAGGGACGGTAAAGGGAGTTAGGGGTAGTGTGGTAGGGGCGGTAATAGGAGTAGGGGGTAGGGGGAGTAAGGTGGTTGGATGGTAGGGGGAGTAAGGTGGTTGATGGGTGGGGGATAGGTGGTAGGGTGGCTAGGGGAGTAGTGTGGTAGGCGCAAGGGGTAGTGAGATAGGGTATGGGGTATTGGGTAGGGAGTACTAAGTAGGGGGTACTGAGTAGGGATGGTAAGTGGGTAGGAGAATAAAGGGTACATGCGGGTATGTGGTAGGGATGTAAGAGGTAGAGGCGTTAAAAGAAACGTTGGAGCTGATATTTATAGTAATCAAAGTTAAAATACTAAGCACAGGTTGATTTCTCATTTTTAGTTAGTATATATAATTAGAAGGAAAGATAATGTCGGATGTGATTCCCTTTTCTTACAAGTGACAATGAAAACAACTATTTTATTAAATTTAAAATCATATATCAAAAAACATAGAAATAAATAACTGAAATGTCTTATTTGTTTGAAAAGATTATCAACGTTTATTATACTTATGTTGATATTTATCTTTGGAGAAATTTATTTCTTTGTAAATACCATACCCCTCTTTCTCATACCCTACCCCCTAACTCTATACCCACTACCGCCCCTACCCCCTACCACCCCATATTATTAACCCGCTACACCCTCCCCCAAAGATAAATATCAACAGTTAGTGGTGGTGGGGAGGGGGGTGTTAGATGTACGTGGAGGGGATAGAAGCGGTAAAGGGAGGGAGAAGGTACGGTCATAGGGGCGATAAGAGGTGTAGGGGGTGGTAGGGGTAAGGGGAGTAGGGGTGGTAGGTTGGTAGGGGGAGTAAGGTGGTTGGTGGGTTGGGGGTAGGTGGTAGGGGGCTAGGGGAGTAGTGTGGTAAGCCTAAGGGGTTGTGGTATAGGGCATGGGGTATTGGTTAGGGGATAGGGGTAGTAGGTGGTACTAAATAGGGGAACTAAGTAGGGGCTGTAAGGGTGTAGGGGGTATAGAGGGTACATGGAGGTCGGTGGTAGGGATGTAAGAAGTAGATGCAACATTGGAGTTGATATTTATAACAATCGAAGTTAAAATACTAAACATAGGTTGGTTTCTCATTATTACTTAGTATAAATAATTAGAAGGAAAGATAATGTCGGATGTGACTCCCTTTTCTAAGAAGTAACAATGTAAAATAACTATTTGATTAAATTTAAAATCATATACTAAAAACATAAAAATCAATAATTAAAATATTTTATTTGTTTGAATATATTATCAAAATTCAATATTAGTGAATGAGATGGTTACTCGGGTTGATATTTATCTTTGGGAAAATATATTTATTTGTAAATACCGTACCACTATATCTCATACCCCTAACTCTATACCCTTTACTGCCCTACGCTTAACACCCTATCGCCCCACATTAGTAACCCCCTAGATCCTCAGCCCTAAAGATAAATATCATCGGTTGGTTGTGGTGGGAGGGTGTGTTGGGTGTAGGCGGTGGGGTGTAGGGGTGGAGGGAGTAGGGTCAGTAAAGGGTGGTAGGGGGTTGGGTGGTAGGGGCGGTAAGGGGAGTAGGGGTGGTAGGGTGGTAGGGGGTTAGGGGGTTAGGGGAGTAGGGGTAGTAGGTGTTATGGGGTAAGGGGAGTAGAAGGTTGTAGGATGGTAGGGGGAGTAAGGTGGTTAGTGGATTGGGGGTAGGTGGTAGGGTAGATATGGGAGTAGTGTGGTAGGTGCAAGGGGGTAGTGGGATAGGGTATGGGGTATTAGGTAGGGGATAGTGGCAGTAAGGGATATTGAGTAGGGGGGGGGGGGGGTAAGGGGTAGGAGAATAGAGGGTGTATGGAGGTATATGGTAGGGATGTAAGAGGTAGAGGCGTTTACTTGTTGAGCTGATATTTATAACAATCGAAGTTAAAATACTAAATATAAATTGATTTCTCATTATTAGTTAGTATATATAATGAGATGGAAAGATGTGACTCTTTTTTCTTACAAGTGACAATGTAAAACAACTATTTGATTAAATTTGAAATTATATACCAAAAAACATAAAAATGAATTATCTTTGGGGAAATGTATTTCTTTTTAAATACCATACCCCTCTATCTCATACCTCTACCCCACCCCTAACTCTATACCCTCTACCGCCCTACCCTCTACCACCCTACATCATTAACACCCTACACCACCCCCTCCCCCCAATCACCTACCACCCTACCCCTTCACCCCTACCACCCTATCCTAAATCTATTAATTAACCAACCCCCTACCCCCCAAACTCCATACCTCCACCCACATATCACCCTATCCCCTACCCGCCTTCCACCTTACCCTTACCACCCTATCCCTACCCACTAATCACCTTACCCCTACCACCCTATCCCTACCCACTAACCACCTATCACCCTAGTCACCTACTCCCTACCCTGCCTACCTTCTACCCCTTACCTCTAAACCCCTACTCCCCTACCATAACCCCTATAACCCCTACCACCCAACCCCATTATCGCCTACCCCTACCACCCTACCCCTACATCCATAACCTCTAGCTTCCTACCCCCTACATCCATAACCTCTAGCTTCTTACCCCCTACATCCTACACAATTTCCCACTACCCCCACCCTACTCTATAGCTGATGTGAATCTGACAAATAGTCTACAAATTCACAAGTTCAATCAACCGAATCTGCAATGGAGCTAAACAGTTTGTTACCAAATACGATAAATACTCATTTGAGACTTCAAGAGGGACCAATGACAAGGTTAATGGCTAAAAGGTTCAAATAGGCTTTATATGAATTGATTAAAGAGATTGTAGAAAATTCATGTAGAAGCCCAATTAAAGAGTCCAAGAAATGCCCATGAGAAGGAAGCCCAATTAAAGAGTCCAAGAAAAGCCCACAAGAAGGTCTAGATTTTATTAATGAGTAGAGATTTATTAATATAATAAATCTTCTATGATATTAAATGATAATATTAGATATTTAATTAGTTAAATTTAGATTTTTAAATTGGTTATAAAAATATCCTAGATATTTTGATTAGATATGGTTGGCATGTAACCATAAGATATATTTTCCTTGTTTTTAGGCTATTCGGTTGTATATGTGCCTATAAAAGGCATACTCTATAGCATTGGAGGACAGACACTTTGGAATTTCAATTTTGTGAGTTTTATCTTATTTCTTTTCTTGAAAGAGCTTTTTGAACTTATTAGGTTTTTACCTGTGGCATTCAAGCAATTCAGGACTTATCATCAGGGTTTTCTAAGAGTTCTTCATAGAGAATTTGGGTGTGGCGTCTAGATATCTGATACCTTGTTTCTCACATAAATAAGGTATATTCCATCCTTTCGTACTTGAATCGTGAAAGTCTTGGGGTCTTGCCATATTTGGTGTAGGGTGTCGTCAACATATTGGCAAGGTTCACATCAATAGCCCTTTACCAACCTAACCCAACTACCACCCTACACCATAGCCCCCTTTCCACCACCCCCACTCTACCCCATAACCCCCTACCAACCTAACCCACCTACCACCCTACCCCCTCCCCCATAGCACACCCATACCACTACCCCATCACGCCCACCTCCAACCCTACCGCTCCTACCCCCTACCCTCACACCCTACCAACCTAGCCCCCTATAACCCTACCTCACCTACCACCCTACCCCTATCCACCTATCCCCTCCCCACTACCCCTTACCCTCTCCCTACTACCCCAAACCTACAACAACCTAACAACCCTACACCACCCACCTTCTACACCCACTCTCTACCGCCCTATCCCCCACCCTCAACCCCTACCCCTCTACCGTCCTACCTCCTAAAACCCTAGCCCCTACAGCCTATCACCTACCCCCACCCACTAACCTCTACATCCACACCCCTACACCCTAAAATTAGCCCTACTCCCTTCTCCCTAATACATACCCCTACACCATAGCTCCTAGCATACCCCCACCCAACCCCTTACCCCTTAGCCCCCTAGCTCCCTACCTCCACCACCCTACCCCTTAGCCCCCTACCACCCTACCCCCTAGCCCAAACCCCAACTACCCCTAACATCCCTTACCCCTTAACCCACCTAACTCCCGACCAGTAGCCCTGTCAGTTGATGAGCCCTCTATATAAGGAGGGCCTACCCACTCACTCTCCCCCATCGCTCAGACAGCTTCAAAAGGCAGATAACTCAACTTTCTAGCGAGGCATAGACTAGAAATTGGCAAGGGAACTTTCTTAGAACTCAAGAGGCGAATTGGGAGTCCCTAGAATTGAGAGGAGTCTCCACTTGGCTTGAAAACCACTGGAGAAGCGTTAGGAGACCTCCATACTTCCTTTGCTCTAACGATCGTAGAATAGTTGAATCACATCAAGCCTAATTTTGGTCACTCCTGACCTCCTCCAACTAAACCAACCTTCTCCCAACTCTTCCTAACTAACACCCAACCTTCCCGAAGCTCGAAGGTAAGTCCAATCTGCCTCCTCTTGTTAGAATAGTAAAATGTTAGAGAGAGAAGGAAACTCCTAGTTAGACAGAAACTTCCCAAATCGAGAACTCCGGCAACCCAGACCCAGCTGGTAAGATTTCGTAGCTTTCTCTCTCTAGGACATATTTTTCGATGAAACTCCATTATAGCTCAAAATTGAGTCAAATTTTGAAATTTCAAGTTTAGGATGATCATAGTGAATTAGGGGAATTGATTAGCAACATTATAGGGGCAAATTAACAGAGTTTAGATGATCAATTGGAGCAGATAAGAAGTTGGGGGTCAAATGCAATTTTTGGAAATTTTGGGGCAATTTGAGAATATTTGAAAACTTTAGGGGCTGAATTAAAATTAATGGGAAACTTAGGAGTTAAGTGGAAATGAGAAAACCTAAGGGTCTTAATCAAGAAAAAAAGGGTGTTGCGAGCCGAAATGCAAAAATTTCATAAATTTGGAACCTAAATGCATTTTAGGTAAAATTGAAGGACCTATATGTGAGAATGAGGTCTTACCTACCACATCCCCTTACGTGATTTCTCAGACCCTGTAGGAACTTTGTGTTTGAGTACTTGTGCGATGGTGGACGTCGATGATTGGAAACCAGCTAGGACAAACGCATAACGGCTATCGGGTGAGTGGAATCTTCCAGCATTAGTCCCGATTGGAACAGTGGTTATGCTTTTAAATTTGAAAACAATTTTTTTGGAATTAGACTCCTCTAACTACATGAACTTGCTTAAACAATTTGGGAGCTATTTCCAGGATGAGCTAGGACTGCTCTAGTGGGCCCAAGGCAAATAGGCGCGGTTTCAGGCCCGTTGAAAATTGTCGAGTAATGAGCCTATAAAAATATTCATAATGAATAAGTTGTGTGCTATAGCTATCGAGCCAAGGTCGGGTTGTTGAGCATGCAGCTACCATGCCGAAGTTGGCTCATCAAACCCATTGGGCTGGTGGACTTGGGAGCAAAGCCGGGCCAACAAACCGTGGGGTCAATAGCCCAAAGATAAAGGTCTTAATTAAAATACTTATGCTTGTGCATGCTAACATACGCAACCATTGAGGTGCCTAGTATTGGGTAGTGGTGGTTCCAAGGGCTACTAGACGACCCAAGGAGTATAAGGGAAGCCTGTCATCCAAGGAGTCAAGAAACTCTAGGATCTTCATGCGCATTGACATCGAGGTCGGAAGGGGAGAGGTCTTGTCCCACATTTTGCAGACACGATGTATAATGCGTGTCTGAGGGTTGGGTGGTTGATGCTCACTCAGACACTTGGTAGGAGTCTTGGACTTATACCAATGTGGTCGGTAAATGTGTTTTGGACCATGAGCGGAGTGGTTGGAGACTGCTCTACGACCGAGTAAACCCTTTTATGATAAAAGTGCGAATGTTCCATAAAAAATAACCCTAGAACAAAGAAAAATAAAGTCTTGACTAAAACTATGTTGTATAAATTTACTCTTAATGAGTCATGAACTCATTCCACTCCCTTAAACGTTTTTCGGAAAAGGTCATGCCAATTAGAGTCGAAGCCCGAGGGTGAGTCGAATCTCCGAGCTAAATCCTATTTTATGTTGCCATGAAAAATTTGTTATGGAAAAAGTATTTATCATTACGCATTTACCATTCTTGAACCATCTTGGTAGAAAGAGCATTGTGGCTCAAGGAATGGTGGCAGGTTGATCAAAGGGCTCCGACCATATTGAGTTGGGGTGTGACACCTACACCCATACATCACTGCACCCTTACACACCTACACCCTTACCCCCTTACCCCCTTACCCCCTTACCCCCTTACCCCCTTACCCCAACACACCCTACACCTATACACCCCAAAAACCCAACACCCATACACCCAAAAATCCAACACCCATACACCCAAACACCACTACAATCTTACACCCTACACATATACACCCTTACACCCCTACACCCCAACACCCGTACACCCCAACACTCATAAACCCCTAAACCCCTTCACCCCTACCCCTTGAGACCCCTACTCCCCTACACCCTTCCAACCCCTACAACCGTACCCCCTACAAACCATACACGCATACACCCCTACACCCATAAACCCCGACCTCTCTACCCTCGACCCATACCACTTATCCATGTACACCCTTACACACCTACCCCTACCTCCAATCACCACTACACCCTTACACCCTAAACTCATATACCTTTACAGCCCTACAACCCAACACCCCTTCACCCTTACACCCCTACACCCTACCCACGACACACGTACACCCCATACACCCCTACACAGTTCCACACTAACACCCCTACCCCCTACACCCTATACACCTACTCCCTACACCCCCTACACCCATACATCCCTGTAACCCCTCACTCATACACACATACACTCTTACACCCATACACCCAAACACCCCTACACCCGGACATGAACACACCCCTACACCTCTACACCTACTACACCCCCTACACCTCAACACACCTACACTCCTACAGCCCAACACCCCTTCACCACTACACCCCTTCACGCATATTCCTTACACCCCTAACCCCCGACACCCGTACCCCCTATCCCGAAACCCCTACACCTCCACACCCTTCCCACCTACTCCTCTACACCACATTCACCCCTACACCCTACCACGCCAAGCCCTTATACCCGAATCACCCCTACCCCCAACACCCCATACACCCCTAAACACTTACCCTTACTCTCCTACACCCTACCCCCTACCCCCTTACCCCCTACCCCCTACGCACATACCACCAAACACACATACACCCACACACCCCTACACCCAACACCCAACACCTCTACACCCTTACACCCATACCTCCCTACCTTCGACCCCTACCCCCTACCCCCTACCCACCTACACCCCTACATCCCTACATCCCTACACCCTTACCCCTTACCACCTATACACATACACCATTACACCGCTACACTCTTACCCCCTACCACCTATACACATACACCCATACACCCTTACACCCCTACACCCCAACACCCACACACTCCAACACACATACACCCCTGCACCTCTTCAACCACACCCCTACACACCTACACACCTACACCCATACACCCCTACACTCCTATACCCACACACCCATTCAACTCTTCATCCTTACCCCTAAAACCCAAACACCTATACACCCCTATACCCATACACCCCTTACAACCATATATCCCTATAACCATTGTCACACCCCGACCCGGTTTGTTCGGATCCCCATGAGCAACCCACCACTCCCATTGGTCTATAAAGGATTTTCCCTCTTCTAAACCGCGAGGAGTAAGGCGTCCTCTTTCTTGTATTTCCTAGAATAAAATTATACAAAGCTAAATATATTGAAATAATCATATATGTCTTATGGTTCAATTACATGAGGGTCTTTAAGGTTGGTTCTCCACGGTTACATGAAAAAGGGGAAAAAGAGAGGGTGTGAGTTCTAAAACTTAGTGAATGGGTGTTGGAAGTGAGCTTTCAAAACATCTTTGGTTTATAAGAAAACCATGTCAAGGTTATTATTTTCTTTATAAAAGGATTTTTCTCAAATTCAGGTTTTCTTAAACCTTTTTCCATTTTCATATTAGGTGTATTTGCCTCTCTTTGCCCATCCCCTTACCTCGAGAGGCATTTAGCAAACAAACACACCCCTTCATTAGGATGGGTACACACATTAGTAGGTGCACCCCAACCACTGCACCCACTTGTGGATCGGAGCATCTTTATCATCCACCATGATAGAATCCCGTCCACTTCTACACTGAGTCTGAGTGGACATCCCAGACGTCCGACCATCAGACCTGAATGCCACTTCGTGTTCGTATGAGGATGGAGACTTCATCCTGACCCCACCCAAGTCTTATGTGCAAGAAGCTCCCAGAGCTTCAAGACTAACTAGCACGACGAACTGCCCTTATCTCCACCATGTCGTCCAACAACCCTTAGGAGCCATAACTACCCCTAAGGCATCTTGATGGTCCCGAACCACAAGTGCATGAACAAACAAGAGTTTTCATATAGTTATCAATCCTCGTTGGTGCCAACGGTATAATGGTCCTAACACTCAACCCGACTTGCAGCTGTTTGTCTAGGTCAGTTCGTCGACATAGCCCTGGCACACTACCACCAATCCATCGAGCACTGTCGGTCCTAACTCGGTGCTGTGGTGCAACACACAATCAATTCCATTAATTAGGAATTTTCTTGTCTCCTCCTAATCAAGTTAATTTACGAGCTTCTGTCAGTGCTCACTAACCTTGGGCCCACAACACGTGATTTCCAAAACTGGGCATTGAGCCTTGTGAGTTCAAAAATCGAGGCTCCTAGCCTATCTGAGCTATTCTAGCTCCCGTCAAGAAGGCCTCCTAAATATTTTAAGTAGTTGTCACACAGACAGGGGAGAACACTTCTGACTTCCTACACTTCCATATGATTAAAAATAGAGCTTCCAATCATAGAATTTGAGTCCGAAATGAGCTTAAACAGAGATTCATCCAAAAACTGTTCGTAGAAAGAGAGCTTTGAAAGCTTACCATCGAAGGGGCGGCGGTCTAAGCTCTTGATCTGGGGAGGTAGCCCTCATCCTGTGGTTCCTTCTAGGATCAAGAATTGCTACAATTGAAGTCCATACGAGGATGAATTTTGTTAGTGAAATTTGGCACTTTCTCTCTCTAACACCGGTCTGCAATGACGAAGGAGGGGCGAATTGGCTTACCTTTTACCTCTGTGAAGGTTGTGTGAGGGTGGTAAGGGTTTTGGGGAGGCTCAGTTTGGGCGGAGAAGGTATGAATTTGACTGAATTCAGCTCGTCCAAAATAGGGCAGCTTCGGTTCGTCTAAGCTGCTTCACTGTTTGATTTCGCTGACGCTTCTCCAACAGTCCTCGGGTTGAAGGGAGATTGTTGTCTGGTAGCTAACTTCCCCCATAGTTTGTAGGACTTGACCATGAATTATGAGGATAATAAAAGTGCCCAAGTTGGAGCTCTACTTCGAGCTACACAAGAAAATGGAGCACTGAGAGAATGGCGACTTGAGGTGTGTGGAGGATGAATGAAGAGGAGCTCTTTATATAAGGAGCTCGGGAATCCTTTGCCCGACCAGTTTCATTTTTTAATCTAGCCGCCTAAAAATGCCTTGATCGAAGAGGATCTTCCTTCGTTGAAGAAGGAAAGTCTTTGAATCGATAAATAATGATGTCATCCCGAGGAAGAAGACGACACTATCCCGAGGAAGAAGACGATAGGGTTCAATTGTTAAAATTGGTTAGTTCAGGCTCGATTCGACCAGTTTTCTCAAATCTAAAAATTTCTAAATTTGTATAAATTCATTCCCTATCAAATGACGGCTTCAATTTTTTTAATTTTATCACTTTAAGCCATCAAGAAAAATGAATTTAGAAATCGGTTCATGTATGGTTCAAACCGGTTCAATTCGGTTTAGGTTCGGTTCACCCTGAACCAGTACGATTTTCTCTTTCAATTTGCTCCATGGTTCTTTCCCATGATTTTTTATGACTCTTTGTTTCACTTGGTATTTTCCAATTTCCCATTTACCCTTTCTTTACCGGTTTTGGTTCGTTAATTAGCATAATTTTCTCTTTTGAATCAACTAGTTCATTTCCCGATTTTCTTATCTTTAAAGGAACAAGGTTTATAATTATCCCCTCCTTTTAGGGGTTTTTTCCCCATAATGTTTACATCCCAAACAATTGGGTGTACCCATCCCTCATAACACTCAGGTTTCCTAAGTCACCTCTTGTACTAGTTCGTTCTGCCAAAGAACCTTAACAAAGGGAATCTTCTTGTTCCTCAAGTTCTTGTCTCTCAAGTCGATGATTTGCACTAGTTTTGCTTTATAGGTAAGGTTCTCTTCTAACTCGGGCGGGGGTTGGTCCAGCACATGACTAGGATCGAGCTGGTACTTCTAGAATATCGAGACGTGGAATATGTCATGTATTCTTTGTAGGTCAAGAAGTAGTTCCAGTTTATAGGCCATCGACCCTATCTTTTGGTTCCTACGCGACACTATGCTTACTCGTACGCCATTGAGTCTCACAATCTCCCCTATGTATAAAGCAGCTAATTGCTCCACGAAATCGGTAACCCTTATTGGTAAGAAGTGGGCGGACTTGGTCAGCCTATCCATAATGTCCCAAATTGCGTCTCGCCCCTTCCTAGTCACCGATATTCCTGTTGTAAACCCCGCACATTTGAGTTAAGGAAAACCGGGAAAAGAACCAGTCAAACCGAATAAAAAAACCAAACCAGTTTACATTTGGGAATAAGCAATATGAAAATTTACAACTTTCAGTTGATCCAAAGGATTTATTAAACATTGGAAAAGAAACTTAAGACAAACTAGAAAACAAAATCCAAATTGGTTCAGGTGAACTAGATTCCATAAGAATTTCAAAGTTAAGTGTGCTTACCTAAGAGTAGTGTGAGGATGGGTGACCTCTTGGGAAGTATGGTTTTTTGTAACCCGAAATTTCGGTCAAAAATTTTTATGCGAATGTACGGCTTATCATAAATAGCCATCAATTAATATATATTTAATTATTGAAATTAATACCAATAATTTAATACCTAAATTAAATTATTGGAATTAATACAAATAATTTAATACAGAAATTAAATTATTGGAATTAATACCAATAATTTATGGTAATATTAATACTAGTAATAAATCTCGCCCATTTAATACACGGGTTTTACGACTATATAAAGAGGTCATCCCCATTTCATTCTCCTCACAACTGAACACTTCTCTCTCTCTCTCTACTGCTCCATTTCCCGGTAAAGCTCGAACTAGAGCTTCGACTTGAACAAAGGTCGGGCTATTTAGAACCGGGGAGAGACAGCTATCTGATAGCAAACTCCAGTCAACCCAAGAATCGTTGGAGAAGCGCCGACATGATGGAATAGTGAAGCAACTCCAGCAGATCGAAGCTGCTCTATTTCGGCCAACCTGAAATCGGCCATTTCAAGCCCTACTCAGGCCAAACCAAGCCCTCCCAACACTTCCTCAGCCTTAGGACCAAAAGGTAAGCCAATTCGGCTCCCCTTTATAATTTTTTATCGGTGCTAGAGAGAGAGTCGACCGAATTTCAATGACGAAATTCTAATCCAATTCCACATCAATTGATACAATACTTGATTTTAGGATAAACCTTAGGACGAGACCTATCTACCCAGATCGAAAGCTCGGACTGTCGTACCTTCACTGGTGAGTAATCGAAGCTTTCTCTCTCTACAGTCTGTTTTCCGACAAAGCTCCGTTTGAGCTCGTTTCGACGTTAAAATCTGCGATTCAAAGTTTCTTAGAATCATATGAACATACAAGAACTCAATTTCAACTCCAATTTTAATAATTAGAAGTGTTTGATCGGCTAATTTGATGAAATCAAATTCGATAGTGTTGAAGAGTTGAAATTGGTGGAAATTTTGGGGATTTTCAAAATTCAAAGGGGCCAAAGTATAATTTTATGAAATTGAGGGTCAATTGGGCATGAAAATAATGTTGGAGGACCAATTGAGGAATTTTGGAAATTTTGGGAAAAAACATACCATTTTTGTGAAAGAAGGGCAAAATGGTAATTTTGGAAAAATAGGGGAACCAAATTGGAAATTTGGAAAATTAAACCCCTTTTTGGTGAAATTGAATAAATTGAGGTCCCACAATAAATTTTAAAAGTTACGAGACTCAATTTGAGGAAAAACCGATATTAGGGACTTAAAGTTAAAGAGAAATAACTTTAGGGACCTAATTGGAAATAACTAAAAGTTTGGATTTTCTCATTCATTAATGAATGAAGGCCGTTATGCCGAGTAATAATGAACAAGGTTGTTCATACCGTGTAGGAACGTTAAATACCGGGAATGCCAGCAAGGACAAGCTCGCGTGAATACAAAGAACCAGTCTAGTGGAATTCACGACATTAACGGGTGAGTGGGTTTACTAACATCATACTCGGTTGGGATGATGAGCACAACTTAAAGATAAAAACCACTTGCCGGTTATGAGTGGAAATTTTATATCATACCCGGTAGGGGATGATAAGTACCTCAGTATAAAAACCCACTCTTTCGTGGTATTTTAATCATCACCACTTAGAGAAAGTGATGTGAAAATTATGCGATAAAAAATTACTTACCGGTTGTAAGTAGATCATACCCGGTTGGTATGATGAGACTTCCTCGAAGGAAGTTGAAAACCCGTTCATCGGTTATGAACGGAGATGTCCTTATACCGGTTGGTATAATGGACAGTGAAAACCTATTTTGTCGGAAGTGTTCTCCCCTGACTGTGTGCCAATGCTTAAACTATTTGGGAGACCTTCTCGACGGGAGCTCGAATAGGTCTGATAGGCAAAGGGCCTCGGTTTTGGAACTTGGGGGCTAAATGCCCGATTTTTAAAATCTTGTACAGTGGGCCCAAGGGATCACAGGGATCCAACCAAACCGGGTCGGGGCTTGACACCTGTGATGAAGTCCATAGTGATGTGTTCCCAATTCCATTCGGGAATTGGTAGGGGTTGTATCAGTACTCAAGTTTTAGATGCTCAACATTGATATGTTGTTAGGACAAACATCGTTCTACATACTCCGTGATATCCCTCTTCATCCCTTTCCAACAATAACCCCATTTGAGGGTGTGGTGCATCTTGTATAAACCTCACTCCTTTATGATGAGAAAACTGGGGAAAGAACCAATCAACCCAGGTGAGAATACCAAACCGGTTCACGAAACCCAATCGATATAGAAAGGGTAAATTGAGAAATTTATGGATCCCAAGTGACCTAAAGAGTCACAAAAGTCATGAAAAAGGACTTTAGGATGAAAAAGAGGTGAAAATGAAACTGGTTCAGGTGAACCTGACCTGAAACAAATTGAACCGGTTTAAACCACAATTGAACTAATTTTTAAATTCATTTTTCTAGGTAGCTTAGAAAATTCAAATTTGAGAATTGAGGCCACCATTTGATAGAGAATGAATTTAGATGAATCTAGAAATTTTTAATTTTGAAAAACCCATTCGAATCAGGCATGAACCGGCCGGTTTAAGTTTTAAATCCGGTTCGCCGGTCCGGTCCGGTTTGGAACAGTGTCATCTTCTTCCTTCAGATGACAACATTGTTCACTCGTCGGAAAATCGAGCAGTGCCAGCGATGATGAAAAGTTCACGGCTAGGGAGTTTCAGACAATGAATGTCCTCCATTAAGGTGCCAATCAGATGGCCAAGAAGTCTCCGAGCTTCCTAGATAAAGAGCCCTAATTTATTCATCCTCGTCACACGGTAAGCTTTTGAAGCTTTCTCTATACGTTCAGTTTTTCGGTAAAGCTCTGTTTGAGCTCATTCTGACATCAAATCGTGTGATTCAAAGTGTAATTGAATCATATGAATGTGTAGGAACTCCAATCTAACTTAAGTTTCAACAATTAAACTCATTTGGTCGGTCAATTTGATAAAATAAAATTCGGCTGAGTTAGAAGGTTGAAATGGGGGGAATATTTTTGGAGAAATTGGGGATTTCGTAAAATTGAGGGACCAAAGTGCAATTTCCCAAAATCGACCAATTTTCCATGAAAAAGTTATTAAAGGACCACTTGGTCGATTTTTGGAATTTGTTGAGGTCAAATTGCCATTTTTGTAAAGTAGGGGCAAAATGGTAATTTTTGAACAACTGGGGACCAAATTAGAAATTTTGGAAACTTTAACCCTTTTATGCGTTTTTGAATAAATTAAGGTCCCAAGGTGAATTTTAGAAGTTTTGAGACTCAATTTGAGGGAAAATCGGCATTTGGGACTTAAAGTTAAAGAAAAAGAACTTTAGGAACCTAATTGCAATAAATCGAAAAGTTTTAGTATTTCATCCATGCACGATGAATGAAGGCTATTAGGCCAAGGGATATTGAACAAGGATGTTCATATTGTGTAGGAACACGAAGTACCGGGAACGGCAGTAAGGACATGCTCACGTCAAGACAAAGAACCGGTTGAGAGGAATTAACTGCATTAACGGGTGAGTGGGATTTTATATCATACTTGGTTGGGAAGATAAGCACTTCGAAAATGAAAACTCACTACTAAGTGGAATTTTAACCATCACACCTGAATGGAGTGATATGGAAATTACGCTGAAAAACTACTTAACAGTTGTAAGTATATCATACCTAATTGGTATGATGAACTTCCTGTAAGGGGGTAGAAAACCACTTATCTATTATAAGTAGAGATGTCCTCACACCCGGTTGGTGTGGTGGACATATGAAAAAAATATTTTGTCGGAAGTGCTCTCCCCTAACTATGTGCCACTACTTAAACTTTTTGGGAGACCTTCTTATTGGGAGCTCGAATAGCTCAGATAGGTTTGAGTCCTCAATTTGGGAAACTTGGGGGCTAATATGACCAATTTTGAAAATTCCGTATAGTGGGCCCAAGTCCAATTGGCACGAGTAAGAGCTCGTAAACAAACATGAGTTTAAGCCATGAAAACTTCAAATGAATCATATGTTTCGCCATGGTACCAAGACAAGATCGACATATTCAATGGATTGGCGACAGTGCGATATGACAGGTCGTCGGACCAGTTGAGACAAACAGCTGTAGATCGAGTTGAGGGTCAGGGCTATTGGACCAGTGGCACAAAAGATTAAATGGCTTGTGAGGAAAACTATTGTTTTGTGCATGCATTGAGGTACATGGCCTTCAAAATGCCCAAGAGGTGTAGTGATGCGTCCTAGGGGCTACTTGACGACATGGTGGAGATAAGGGTAGTTTGTCGTGCCAACAGATAGGGATGCTCGACATAGCTTCATGCGCATGAGACTGGAGTATGGTCGGGATGAGGTCTTTGTCCTCATACTGACACGCAGTTTCCTTTATGGGATTAAGGATCGGATGTCGTGTACATCCACTCATTCTCAGGGTAGAAGTAGATGTGCTTCTATCTAGGTGATTAGTAAAGTCGCTCCGACGCCACAAGTGGGTGCAGTGGACATGTTGCCCTACGAATGTGTGTTCCCTTCATGATCAAAGGTGTGCGTTGGTTCATAAACACACCGGTTATGATTGAGGATTGAGGATTGAGTAATGGCTATGAAAATGAGATTTTAAGGAGGAATTACTTTAAAAGAAAATACAGAGTTTGGTACACTCCGACTCAAACACTTTTCCAAAAAGTCAAACTTTAAAAACTCATTCACTCAGTCGTTTAACTCACCCCCTCCCTTATATCGAGTTTCAAGTAACCAAGGGCAACCTACCAAAAGACCTCATGTTAGTTACACCTGCAAGATAGGTATGTAAGTTAAAATTTTTATTCATATTTGATTTATATTATTCCAGGAAAGGTATAGGTTTAAAGAACACCTTACTCTCCCTGGGTTAAAGAATGGGAAAACCCTTAGTAAATCGGGAGAGTGGTGGGTTGCTCACGGGGATTCGACCAAATCGGGTTGGGGCGTGACAACTTGGGTGGTATTAGAGCCTATTTACTTGAATACATTATCAAGACCAGATAATATAGTAACTAATAGGAATAATTTTAAAATTTTCAAATGGCCCCAAGAAAAGTTGCCAAACAAACCTGCGCTATCTTAGCCACCCCAGAAGTCAGGGAGAACCCCATCCCAAGGGAGTTAATGAGCCAAGAGTATAGAATGACCCTTGGAGTAACCCCGGGTCAAAGAGGACTCGACAAGAAAGCCTCCAAGATGTTCAAGCTCAAAGATGGCAAGGCATCAAACCATTAAAAATCCCTTAGAAAGGCCCCACAATGCACAAAGTATAGGAGGAACCATAAGGGTCTACACAAGGAGATGATCTGTTATAAATGTGGACAATGGGGACACTATATTAGAAGATGTTCAACATTTCAGTGGAAATGACCCGAGAGGATCTATTATAAGTGTAGGAGGGTGGGACACACAACAAGGAATTGTCCCACACTATGAGGAATCTAAGTGATACCTTGCAATAAGGACACCTCCACCCCTACAAAAGTCAGAATGGATAACATTACAAGAACCACAATAACAGCTAGGGAACAAAATCTCACCCAAGAAGAAATCCCTCTAGACCATAATTTAGTAATGAGTATTCCCTAACCCATCATTGTAACAATCTCCCTCAAGAGATGTTAAAACCCTAAAACTATATTCTCACTTCAATAAATATGATTTTGAGTTCCTAAAAATTTCTCTATCCCTTAATAATACGATTGCATGCTTCAATTACCTGAGGAAGGATCGTGGAAAGAAGATGAAGGGTAGGACCCTAAGAAAACCCAAAAATATTAGAATATAGATAAAGGTAATTTTCCCTTAAGGATTCACTACAAACTACCTAGGAGCAAAGAAGTAAACACCTCCTCCATAAAAGACAAGCCGAACGATGAATGACAACTAGGATGTCTCGAGACAGTAAGGTATGATCTACCTTGGAAAAACAGAGAAGCCAAGTAGGGTTGTAGACTAACCTAGCGAGGAAGGGGAGGTGGAAAGGATAGAACAATGGAAAGGAAGGATGAAGAAAACCCTTGAAGAAATAAATGGCCAAAAATGGAATGATGACTACACTCAAACCATAAGTAGGATTTAGTAAGTCCCACACGAAGAGGTCTTGGAGCAAATAGTGCATGAACCTTTCCCAAGGAAGGAGACCCTGAGAAGTCATACATGTTCCAACTAAGAAGTAATGGACCAAGCGACAAAGGATGAGTAGATTAAGTGCACGCTGAGGTGAAATAACCAAGGGAAGCACATTAAGAGGACCTATGGGGATAGTTAAACCCAAGGAACGAGTAAGTAGGAAATATGATCAAAGGACATAGTGACGAGTGAAAATGGGTGGGCTACCCATCATAAGGAAATGGATGAAAGAACATTAAGAAAATCGTGGAAAAGTAAGCTCTCCAATTTGGAAAGGATATGGAGAAAACAACCAATGATATCAAGACTAGTTGTGGTCCACACTCGCTTAATAGAGCCCAAGGAGTGTATGGTCAGACATAAATAGAGCTAGGATCCAATCTATCAGTAGGAGCTCTTCAAAGAGAGGATAAGGAACAAAAAGGAAATGGAGGGAAGTGAAGGATAAAGAACGGGAAATAATACTGATCCTAGAAGGGTGTAAGAAGGAAAGAAGAAAAAGCCTCCAAGAAGCATTAAAAAGTTGAACCAAGACATGAATCCTTATGTAGAAGATACAAGTAGGAAGTGATAACTATAAAAAGGGAAGTTCCAAAGCGAAGGAACCACCAGATGGATCCTAAGAGGCTTAAACTGATATAAAGAATCTCATAAAGAACCATAAGTGGTTAATACGTATGTTGGGATGGCCAAAGCATTACCTAATTTGGAAGAGCAAAGAAGCCAATTAGAGATTTCTAATGAACCTAGAAAAGAAGGAAGCAACTAGTAGCAATAGGATGGTCAATGAGAATAAACAATAGCATAAGAAGAACCGAGGAGTAGTGGAGACTACACTCTAAAGAAGGATAATAGAGTTGACATAGTGTTGAGTACATGAAATAAGACCCGAAGATCGGCAAATGATTAAAGGTGGATAGAAGCCCTAATTCAAAATGGTGTAAGAAAGCAAAGGAAGGAAACCTTCAAGGAGTAGTAAGAAATTCAAACATCTAGCACCTAAAGAGAAATCTCTACTTTGAAGAACATAGTAGAGAATGAAAATCATTAAAGGAGAACTCCCCAAAAACAACAGAACCGTGAAATGGTCACAAGAAAGTAAGAGTGGGTTTAAGGGAAAGGAAAATCCTTGAGTAAAGGACGTCAACAGAAATAAAGAAAGTCATAAGAAGGGAAGAATCCTAGCCTGTTGGCAAGTCATCAGGAAATTCAATGATTGGCATCAAAAAGACCCAATAAAGAAGTAGGGAAAGGACGAGTAGGTTAGGAAAACCGACACGGTTATGTATGACATTTTGTCAAGGCACAAAGGATGATTAGATAAGGGTAAAGGTAGTTGAGGAATACTACCTAATGAAAGGAGGGATAAAGTTATACAATCCCTGAAAGGTTGGAAAGTTGGGAACAACCCTAAAGGATGTGTTGTAGAAGTCTAGTGGACAAAGATAGGCTATGGACTATGTCATGTCATAAGGGACATGTAAGCACCAACAGTCTCGAGTAAAATGTGACTCAGGTAAGAAAAAGTTGGTTAGTAAGCATGACAAGGTCAAACATAATTTTGACCGAAGCTATAATCAATAACAGATGAAGGAAGGGTCAAAATTAGGATAAAGAAATAATAACACCGAAACCTGTGAAAACAAGTATGTAATGCTCAAAAGAACGTCCAACTAAGGGTTTCAATGATGAAGAGAATAACTAAACAAAGGAATGATTAGGCATCTTGGAACTCCCAATCCTGAAATCTTGAGTAAGAACCCCAAAGGGAAGAATCCTGCCCTAAGTAAAGGGAGATGTGAACCTAGGGATATACCTTTGGACTCACGAGCAAGACATACTAGTTATAATAAAACTCCATAGAAGGAGTAAACAATGTAAAGGAAAAGAAATTCCTTAAGTATGTGATTTAAGGTGGGCAAAGTGAAAGAACGACCAAAGTATTAACATGTCTAAGTTGACATTTAGGAAAATTTATCCAAGAGTGAAAAATGTTGATTTAGTTTTGTGGACAAAACTCTTAAAAGGAGGGGAGAGTTGTAAATGACGTTCCTTTATGATGAGAAAAATGGGGAGAGAACTGATCAACCCGGGTGAGAAAATCAAACTAGTTCATGAACCCCAACCAAGAGAGAAAGGGTAAACCGAGAAATTTATGCATCCTGAGTGACCTAAAGAGTCACAAAAGTCATGAAAAAGGACTTTAGAATGAAATGGAGGTGAAAACCAACCCAGTTCAGGTGAACCGGACATGAACCGGATTAAACTGGTTTGAACTGGTTCGAACCACTTTTAAACTGATTTCTAAATTCATTTTTCTTGGTGGCATAGAAAATCCAAATTTGAGATTTGAGGCCACCATTTGATAGAGAATGAATTTAAAAATTTATAATTTTGAAAAAATCCATCCTTGTACACTATATGTCCTAAGAATCCTACCTCCTATAGCTAGAACTCACACTTGGAGAATTTTGCATATAAGTAGTTTTCCCTCAATATCTCCAAGGTGATCGCCAAATATTCTTCGTGCTCCAACCTAGTTTGTGAGTATATGAGAATATTATCTACAAATACTATCACCAATCTATCCATATGTGGTTGGAACACACGGTTCATTAAATCCATGAAGGTTGCAGGGGCATTTGTTAACCCGAATGGCATCACTCTAAATTTGCAATGTTTGTATCAGGACCAAAATGTCATCCTAGGAATGTCCTTCTCTCGGATCCTGAGTTGGTGGTAGCCTGACTGAAGGTCTATCTTAGAGAAGTAGGCTGCTCCTTTTAGATGGTTGAATAAGTTATCAATCCGTAGAAGTGGGTACTTGTTCTTGATGGTGACTTGATTCAACTTCCTGTAGTCTACGCATAGTCTTATGCTTCCATACTTTTTCTTTACGAATAGGATGGGTGCAACACATGGAGACTGACTAGGACATATAAAATCCTTCTCCATTAGTTAGTCCAATTGTTCTTTTAATTCCTTCAATTCTGCTGGAGCCATGCGATAAGGGGTTTGGGATATGGGGTTTGTTCTTGGCATAATTTCTATGGTGAATTCCACTTTTCGACTTGGGGATAGTCCAAGTAAGTCTTCTAGAAATACTTCTGGATAGTGTTTAACCACTAGAATGTCTTCGAGTCCCTTCTCTTCAAACTCTTCATTGATGACCATGGCCAGGAAAGCCATACAGCCTTTTTGTATCATCTTTTGGGCTTTCATATGGGACACTAGCTGTACTTCACCTTTCCTTCGGTCACCTTAGAATTTCAATTAGTTTGTCTCATGAGTGTGGAAGGTCAATGTCTTCTTTCCAAAGGATCACATCTACCTCCCTCAGAGGCAACATAATCAAATTTGCCTCGAGTTTAACCCCTCCAATCTTTATCTCACGTCCCTTTAAATTTTTGTTCCTATTTAACCCTTCTCCTAAGGGCATGAGAATGTTGAGACTTTATCCTTCGGGAGTGAGTTCTAAAGGTATACATGGAATTAAGTATTCTTTGATGAAGGATCTCTCAGCTCTTGAGTCGAAGAGTGCATGGACCTGTTGTCCCCATAATTATACATGCCCTGATTAAAGAAATGTACATTTTAAGAAGAAAGGCTTTCTTTATTGAATAAGAATTTCAATTACGAGATTTTATTAAGCGAGTTGGGAGGGTTTTGGGATGTACCCACAACAGTACTAGGGTCTTTCCTAGCCTCTTCCTAGGTGAGGTTGTATACACTAGCTGGTACTCTAGCTGTAACATCTAGCATGGGGTTCCTGGAGTTCCCTTGTGGTGGCTCAAGTGTATTCCTCCACTTGTTCTCCTTGAGAGTGGGGAATTCCTTTGCAAAGTACCTCACTTGTCCGCATGCAAAATAGGTCAGGCATGCTCCCTCGTAGTGCCTTTGGCACCTAGGACAACAAGGGTGTAAACCCTGTCCTTTAGTAATGAGAAAAATCGGGAAAGAACTAGTCAATGTGATCTTTAAACTGAATTGGTATGTAAATCCAACTAATAGGGGACGAGCGAATTCAAAAATTTCTAACTCCCATGTGACTAAAAAATAATTATAAACTTGTAAAAAGAACCCTAGGATGATATGAGGAAGAAAGGCCAAAGCAGTTCAAGAGAACCAAGTCCGAATTGGATAGAATCGGTTTATGAACCAAGTTGGTTCATGAACCGGCACCAATAGAGAACGAGCAAAACAGAGAAATTCAACTCCCTTGTGCCTAAAGAAATTTATAAACCTTGGGAAGAAACCTTGGAACCAAGTGGGAGAGAAAAACCAGATCGGTTCGGGTGAACCGGACCCGAACCAATTTAAGGACCAAGCCAATTTATGAACCGAAATCGATAAAGAGATGGTAAACTGGGAATCTCATGGACCCTAAGTGACCCAAGGAGTCACAAAAGATATGGAAATAGACTTGTGAAGAAATTGGGGATGAAAACCAAACTGGTTCAGGTGAAACAAATCCGAACCGGTTTGGACCGATTTGAACCACTAATGAATTGAACCATAAATTTCTTTTTGTAGGTAGCTTAAATAATTCACATTGGACATTTGAGGCCACCATTGGATAGAGAGTGAATATAGATGAATTTATAAATTTTTAGATTTGAAAAACTCGGTTGAATTAGGGGTGAACCGGCTGGTTTAAGCTTGGAACCTGGTTCGGACCGGTCTAGTCTGGTTCAGAACTGTGTCATCTTCTTCCCCAGGATGACATCACTGTTCACTCATCGGGAAACTGAAGAAATGCCTGTGAAGAAGAAATGACTCCATTGGGTACCTTTTAGGTCATCACTTTCTATCATAACGGTGCCAAACGGATGACCAACGGGTCCCCAAGCTCCTTATATAAAGAGCCCTTCTCCATTTGTCCTCTCCACACCTGAAAAGCTCTCTCTCTCTCTCTCTATTGCTTAGTTTTTCGGTGAAGCTCAAACCAGAGCTTCGATATAGGGTCAATTCTGAGCCAAAGAAGGTGAGGTCGGGTTCATCAGAACTAGGGAGAAGTTAGCTACACAGTGGTAGCATCCGTTCATCCCTAGAGTTGCTAGAAATGCGCTGACGTGATCAAACAGTGAAACAGCTCCAGCGGACCGAAGCTGCCCTATTTTGGCCAAGTTGAAATCGACTAATTTGAGCCCTCCTCAAGCCAAACCAAGCTTTCCCGACACCATCTCAGCCCTTCCACAGCCGAATTAGGACTGAAAGGTAAGCCAATTCGGCTCCCATTTACAATTTCAGATCGTTATTAGAGAGAGAGTTGGCCAAATTTTGATGAAGAAATTCTAATCCAATTCGACATCAATTGATGTCATTTTTTATCCTAGGAAGAACCTCTGGAGGAGAGCTACCTGCCCAGATAGAGAGCTCCGACCGCCGTGCCCTCACCGGTGAGAAATCGAAGCTTTCTCTCTCTACAGTCTGTTTTCCGGCGAAGCTCCGTTTGAGCTCGTTTCGGCGTTAAAATCTGCCATTCAAATTTCCTTAGAATCATATGAACATGTAGGAACTCAATTCCAACTCCAATTTTAACAATTAGAGGTGTTTGATTGGTCAATTTGATGAAATCAAATTCGGCAGTGTTGAAGAGTTGGAATTGTGGCAAAAATTGGGGAAATTTGGGGATTTTCAAAAATTCGAAAGACCAAATTGTAATTTTCTAAAATTGAGGGTCAATTGGTCATGATAAGAATATTAGAGGGCCAATTGAGAAATTTTAGAGTTTTGGGGGCAAATTTTACCATTTTTCTAAATAAAGGGTAAAATGGTAATTTTGGGAAAATTGAAGGACCAAATTGGAAATTTGGGAAATTAAATCCCTTTGTGTGAAATCAAATGATTTGAGGTCCTAAGACAAATTTTAAAGGTTTCGGGACTCGAAATTAGGAAAAACCCGGCAATAGGGACTTAAAGTTAAAGAAAAATAACTTTAGGGACCTAATTGCAAATATATGTAAAGTTGGGTTTTCTCATTCATTTGGAACGAATGAGGGCTACTAGGCCAAAGAATAATGAACAATTATGTTCATTTCGTGTAGGAGAAGGAGACATCGGGAACGCCAGTCGAAGTCCAGCTTGCTAAGTACGAAGCCCAACTAAGTGGAATTTCACTACACTATCGGGTGTGTGGGATTATGTATCATACCCGGTTGGGGATGATAAGTACCTTGGTATAAAAACCCACTGCTTAGTGATATTATTAATCATCACTACATAGAGAAAGTGATGTGAAAGTTATGCGAAAAAACTATTTACGGGTTGTAAGTAGATCATACCTGGTGGGTATGATGAGACTTACTCGACAGAATTTGAAAATTCGTTCATCGGTTATGAACGAAGATGTCCTTATACCAGTTGGTATAAATGGACAGTAAAAAAAACTATTTTTGTCGGAAGTGTTCTCCCCGGACTGTATGTCAATACTTAAACTATTTGGGAGACCTTCTTGACGAGAGCTCGAATAGCTCTTATAGGCCAGTGGCCTCAGTTTTGGAACTTGAGAGCTAAAATGTCAATTTTTGAAAAACTCGAACAGTGGGCCATAGGCCAATGGACACGAGCAGGAGTTCGTAGAAGAACTTGATATATATGTGCCATTAAAACTTAATAAGTGAATTGTTTGTTCATGGTACCAAGGCAGGTCTGACATACTCAGTCAACTAGTAGCAGTGTGACATGACAGGTCTCCGGACCAGTCGAGACAAACAGCTACATGTTGACTTGAAGGTCGGGACCGTTGGGACAAATGGCACCACATATTATATGGCAAATGTAAGAAAACTTTTCTTGTGCATGCACGATGAGTACGAGATCATCAAGATGCCCATGAGGGGTAGTGATGTGTCCTAAGGGCCCTGGACGACCCGGTGAGTATAAGGGTAGATCGTCGTTCTAGGTGTCTGTGCGAAATCTAGTGTAACAACAAGCGCATGAGACCGGGGTAGGGACATGATGAGGTCTCTATCCTCATACGGACACGAAGAAGTGATTTTGGGATTGTGGGTCAGATGTCGCATACATCCACTCATTCCCAAGGTAGAAGTGGTCGTACTTCTATCCGGGTGGCAGGAAAAGTCGCTCCGAAGCCACCAGCGGGTTCAGTAGTGATACTGACTTGCGAACGTGTGTAACCTTCATGATGAAGGATGTGTATTGGGTGATGACACACCGGTAACTAAGAAATAATAGAAAAACCAAAATTTTTAAATGAAGGGATTTTTTAAAAGAAAGGAGTCTGGCACACTCCATATAAATGTTTTTCTTGAAAGTCAAAAGATTTGAATCCCATTCACTGAGTAGTTATACTCACCCCCTCCCTTATACTCCTTTCAAGAAGTCCTAGGAAGCCGAACCTTAAAAGGCAAGCACGATTAAATGCCTACAAGACAGGTATGATTAAATTAAATTACTATACAGTTTTGATTTATGATATTCTTGGAAAAAGGTGCAGGTTTAAAGAACGCCTTACTCTTTACGGTTTATAATATAAGGGGAAACCCTTTTGAAAATCGGGAGAGTGGCGGGTTGATCACGGGGATCCAACCAAACCGAATCGGGGCATGACAAAGGGTTTCCTTAGGGCAAGCTAGGGATTACTCTTTGGGGAGGTGGTGGCATGTCCTTCCTCTTTTGAAATGCCGCTCTATTTCCCCATCTTTGACCATTATACTCTTTCCGTCCACCCTGACAGTTTTGACCCTTATCTTCCTTCCAAGTCGTCTGCTCCATCCGACCGCGTCGGGTTTACACCAATCGCTCACACTCATGAGCCGTGCTAATTATTGCCGCTAGGTCTGTGGGGTGTCTGACCACTTCCATACAGTCTCATATGTCCATATTGAGACTGTTCACGAATCATTGGCATATATCTGCTGGCCTAGCCAGGTCATGAGCAAATGGTCTTAACTCGTTGAATTTTGTTTCATACTCCGATATGGAGTTAAGTCCTTGCCAAAGTCGGAGAAAATCCTGCTTCTTCTTGTTAATCAAATGAGGAGCTAGGTACTCCTCCACGTACCTCTCATCAAATTGCTCCCAGGTGGGGGTGGATGTATGAAGGTTTCGGACATTGTCCCACCAGCTTTTGGTACTTCCCTCTAGGAAAAATTCTATCAAGATCACCATGTCCTCTGGTGGTATGCTGATAATTTCCATCAACTGGACCTTCGTATTGAAAATAATGCTGATTGTTATGCGGACACGGAGTTTCATTTCAGGTTTGAGGTTCCGATATCGCATACATCCACTCATTCTTATGGTAGAAGGGGATATGATTCTATCAAGGTGGCCAGTACAGTCGCTTTAATGCCACATGTGGGTGCAATGGATGGGCTGCCTTGCGAATGTATGATCCCTTAATGATGAAGGGCATGTGTTGATTGTTAAACACACTGACTGTGGTTAATGAGGAATAATAGTTTTAAAAAATCGAGAAAATTGAGAAAGAAAGGGTTTTAAAGAATATAAAGAGTCTTGCATACTCCATTTCAAACTATTTTTTTAAAACTCATATTTTAAACACCTATTCACTAAGTTGGTGTGCAACATTATTTTAAACTCCCTTACCTATTCCGAAAGTGACGATTCAACAAAGGATATTCAGTGTGAGTTGGTGTTCAGCATGGAGGTACCACTTCACTAGAGCTCTGCGCACCTTCTTTAAGTTCTTGATCCATGATTGGCTAACTGTGACCCTTCCTTAGAAGGTAAGGGAGGTATGGTTGAGAGGGACAAAGAGACCAGAAACCAAAGGAAAGGGAATAGACTCACAAACTGGATTGGATAAAGCATAACCTCTAGAAGCGGATACGTCAATCGTTGGAAGGGAAGGCTAGATAAGAAAAGTGAGCGACCAGTTTAGCTCGTAGTGACCCTGACACTATGTTAGGGCGAACTGGGAAAGCCTTCCAAGTCTGTAGTCTTATAAACTAGTAAAGCTGCAGTGAAATTTTTCTAGGCTCTTTTCTCTTCAGAATACCTCCTCGCTCTTCGTCCATTTCCTGGAGAAAGAACTTTTTCGGGTGTTCGGTCTGGCTTGCTTAGGTCGAGTAAGCAACTGAAGAAATTTCGTATACAGGATTTCTGTATTAGATTAAGTATTATAAAGGACTGAAAATGATGTCATTACAGGTGAGGATGGAAATTCTATAGTAGGACTTGCTCTAGAAGTTGTATATTCTATCTTTCTAGTAGGTGGACTCAGAACGAGTTCTAAAAAAATACCTTCCACATTCAAAGCAAAATAAAAGACTTGCTCTGCTTACTGTAAATGAAATATTTGTAATACTTGCTGAAAGCTTTCCAGGAGTGGCGGAAAGAGAAGGTTTAGAGGCTGGAAATGTTGAGTCAAGCAGGCCATCTATAGTAGGACTTTTTTACCTAGCTCCTGAATGTGAATTGAATCTATCTACTTTCTCCATCCACTGGAAATGAAATACTAGCAGTTGCTATTTATAGTAGCTGATGAGGAAGGTAGGACTCAAAGCCATCGAATCGAGCCTAAAGGGCAAGCTCCGTAGAAAGAATCTTCCCGGTCGAATGGGATCCTCGTGTCATCAAACGTGAGTTTTGAGTTCTTAAGTTTTTGAGTTGGCAGTTTTGTTCCTTTCTATCTCTTGAATGGGAGTATCTGAAATAAAGAAGAAAAGCACTCATGACATAGAATAGAGGGCGTAGTACGGAAGCACCCAATGGGATTATCCGTAAGAGTCTAATGGGGGTGCAGCTGCTACTTGCTCCTCTTCTTGAGTTAGGATTTCCAAAGCCCTAAGAGAGTCAAGTTAGTTAAGACTTGGAGGAATGGCTTCTAAACCCTAATAGGAACTCTAACTAGTAAGCTACTAAAGAAAGACCCTAGATCAGCTAGACGGAAGAGAGTTGAACAGCTACAGCTAGACGGCGAATAGCTTTGACTATGGCTATAGTTTAGTTATCTCTATAGTTGTATAATATTATATTAGAAACATTGTTTAAACAGTTGTCCTCGCTTTAATCTAAAACCTAAACTCCTTTTCCAAACAAGATACTAAAGCAAAAAAAAGTCTAAGCCTTTGAACCTCGCCCTTAAAAGGCTATGCCATCATAAATAAGGTGCTGCTAAATGGAAAGATCTTATCAACGTCCTTGAATGAGAAATCATAGATCGAACCATCGGCTTTGTATCGGCTAAGTTCACGAGTTGAAGATAAGCGGACTCACACCGTTGACATCCGCCATAGGGTAAATCATCGCCTCATTGCCCCCAGCTAATTCTACCAAAGAGCAACTCTTCTCAAAATTTCAAAGGGGCTGAGTTGGAATCCCATTCTAACTAAGGATTTTTTTGTTCCGGAGGATCCCGCTACAAGAGAACCAGGAACAGAGAGCACCGTTGACATCCGCCATAGGGTAAACCATCGCCTCTCTGGTCCCTGACTGATTCTACCAAAGGCCAACAATAGACAAGAATTCCACCCCGAACACAACTTGAATCGTACTGTGCTCTCCAAAGAGCGACTCTTCTCAAAATTTCAAAGGGGCTGAGTTGGAATCCCATTCTAACTAAGGATTCTTTGTTCCGGAGGATCCTGCTATAGGAGAAGAACCAGGAACAGAGAGATTTCCCTTTTTCGCTCAAGATAGATGGTTTTAAGAATGAGTGATTGCCCTTATCCGACCCTTACTGCTCAATCTAAGAGCTGAGAGCTAATGCGTTCCACTTATTGAACAGGATTCGATGGTCGGTCCTAGACCCCTGGATGCCGAGGGCATCCTAGGGTGATCTCCTAGTTCCTACAGGGTGGAGATGATGGCATCGGTCCATGGATTTCCTTCCTTTTGCCGCATCTCATGCTCAAAGGGTTGAAGGGAGATAGTGCATCAAGCTGTTCGCAAGGGCCAGCTTGATCCTCTTCCCCAGGATCCCTGACGAGGGAACCCTAGGAGAGCCACCGGCTCCAACTACCGTCCATATACGTTCTATACTAGATCTGACCAACCGCCCATCCTACCTTCTCTACATTCTTGACAGCCAATCTTTGAATCTTTGACTCAGTAGAGTCTTTCGGTGGCATCTTTTGGTCCTCTTCCCCATTACTTAGAAAAAGTGAGCCACCAGTTCAAGTACATAAGATACTATCATTACCGCCTGGACAATTAGACATCCAACCCGTAATTGCAACGACCCAATTGCAAGAGCAGAGCTCTACCAACTGAGCTATATCCCCCAAGCCAAGTCGAAGATGCATGGAGGAGTAAGATGCTTTTTGCTTTTTCTATTCTTTTCCTTGGCGCAACTGGGCCATCCTGGACTTGAACCAAAGACCTCGCCCGTGAAATAAATCATCGCACCTATGGGGAGGGAGAAAATCAAGAGATTCCTTTTCGGGAGCGATTCATCCTTTTCGAATGTAACATACAACTCTTCATTGTACTGCGCTCTCCGAGTGTGCTTTTTTCCCCTTCTTCCTTACCATGGTAAGCCTTTGTGAAATAACTCCAATGAGAAGAAAAAAGAAGGCGTTAAGAGACCCTCCCGGCCTAACCCGTCACACTCCAAGATCCATTTTCAAACCGGCTCCTATTCAAGTCAAGCTGCTTTCTTCAAACCTGCGGGAAGGGTATGAAAAAAAGGCTCTAATGGTACGATCTCTCCGTCACCCCAGAATAAAAGGGGCGATTTCGTAGTTCTTGGTCTGTGAAAATAGGTTATTAGGTGCTCCATTTTCTTTTCCCATTGAGATCGAACCTATCTTATGCTCGAGAGATAGCTGTCCATACACTGAGAAGGGAGGTAAGGATTCTCGAGAAGAGAGGAGCCATGTGGTCCATGGACCGCCCGGGTCCCACGAGTGAGTAGAAAGTTGGATCTGCATTGGATCTCACCTGAATCGCCCCATCTATCCTCTTGAGGAGAGGTTTGGTTTCAAACCCGGCTCGAGCAGGAGAAGTATGCCATGCGTGCCTTGGATGGTCCACATCTCAGGGTCAGGCGCTGATGAGCACATTGAACTATCCATTTGGGGCATGTTTGGAACCCTCACCTTCCTCCGGCTTATCACCGGCAGTTTGTTCAGGGTTCCAAACTCAACAGTGGCAACTAAACACGAAGGTTGTGCTCGTTGCGGGACTTAACCCAACACCTTACGGCACGAGCTGATGACAGCCATGCACCACCTGTGTCCGCGTTCCCGAAGGCACTCCTCTCTTGAAAGAGGATTCACGGCATGTCAAGTCAGTTCTTCGCTTTACATCGAATAAAACCACATGCTCCACTGCTTGTACGAGCCCCCGTCAATTCCTTTGAGTTTCATTCTTGCAAACATACTCCCAACCGGGATACTTAACGCGTTAGCTACAGCACTGCACAGGTCGATACGCACAGTGCCCAGTATCCATCATTTACGGTTAGAACTACTGGGGTATAGAATCCCATTCGCTCCCCTAGCTTTCCTCTCTCAATGTTAGTGTCGGCCCAACAAAGTGCTTGAGCCCTTGGTGTTCTTTCTGATCTCTGTGTATTTCACCGCTCCACCGAAAATTCCCTCTACCCCTACTGTACTCCAGCTTGGTAGTTTCCACCGCCTGTGCAGGGTTAAGCCCTGGGATTTGACGGCAGACTTCAAAAGCCACCTACAAATGCTTTACGTCCAATCATTCTCGATAACGCTTGCATCCTCTATATTACCGCGGTTGCTAGCACAGAGTTAGCTGATGCTTATTTCCCAAATACCATCATTGCTTCTTTTCCAAGAAAAGAAGTTCACGATCCATGGGCCTTTTACCTCCACGTGGCATTACTCCATCAGGCTTTCTCCCATTGTGGAAAATTCTCCACTGCTGCCTTCCGTAGGAGTCTGGGTTGTGTCTTAGTCTACGGGGTATTAGCATCCGTTTCCAGCTGTTGTTCCCTCTTACGCGTTACTCACTCGTCCGCCACTGGAAACACCACTTCCCGTCTGACTTGCATGTGTTAGGCATGCCACCAATGTTCATCCTGAGCTAGGATCGAACTCTCCATGAGATTCATAGTTGCATTACTTATAGCTTCCTTATTCGTAGACAAAGCGGATTCGGAATTGTCTTGCATTACTTATCCGTTCTCATTTGATCGCGGTGGGGGAGTAAGTCGTTCATCCTGAGCCAAGATCGAACTCTCAAAGAAGGAGCCTAATAAGATCTCAAGCCCAAAGAAAGAGCCCAATAAGATATTAAGCCCAAAAGAAGAGCCCAATAATATCTCCAAAAGATAATTCAAATTTGAATTTAAAGTGGGGGATTTATCATAAATATTCTAGAAGATTAAATTAGGAAATAATATATTTTCTAGATATGTTCAAGAAATATATTAGCAATATTTTCAATATGGTTGGCATGTCAACCCCAATATTTTATTTCCTTATTTAGATTCTCTCCCCTTTTTGTCTCTCACTCTCTCTCCTCTCTCTACTCTTCATATCTCTCTCTCCCATACTCTCTCTATATCTCCCTCTTCTCTCTTTCCTCATCTCTCTCCCCTTTCTATCTCTCAGTCTCGATCCTCTCTCTATCTCCTATCTCTCTCCTTCTCTCTCTTCTCTCTATCTATCCACTTTCTCTCTCCTCCTCTCTCTACCTCTATCTCTCCCCTTTCTCTCTCTCCTATCTCTCCCCTTTCTCACTCTCACTTTCTCTCCATCTCTCTCCTCGTCTCTCTCTACCTCTCTTTATCTCTCTCCCCTTTCTCACTCTCACTCTCTCTCCATCTCTCCCCTCTCTCTCTCCTCATCTCTCTCTCCCTCTCTCTAACTCTCTCTCCCTATCTCTCCTCTTTATCTCTCCCCTCCTCTCTATCTCTCCCTTTCTCACTCTCACTATCTTTCCTCCTCTCTCCCCCTCCCTCCCCGTCTCTCTATCTCTCCCCTCCTCTCTATCTATCTCACCCTTTCTCTCTCTCACTCTCTTTCCTCCTCTCTCCCTCTCTCTCGCCTCACCTCTCTCCTCCTCTCTCTATCTCTCCCCTTCCTCTCTCTCCTCTCTCTATCTCTCTCCTTTCTCTTTCCCTCCACTCTCTATCTCTCCCTTTCTCTCTCTCACTCTCTTTCCTCCTCTCTCTCGTCGTCTCTCTTTCCACCTCTCTCTCGTCGTCTCTCTTTCCACCTCTCTCTCGTCTCTCTCTTCTCTCTCTGTCTTATTTCTCTCTCACTCTCTCTCCCTCTCTCTATCTCTCTCTCCCCATCTCTCTCTATCTCTCTATATCTCCCTCTTCTCTCTCCCCTTTTTGTCTCATTCTCTCTCCCCTCTCTACTCTCCCCCTCTCTCTCATACTCTCTCCTATCTATCTCTCACTCTCTCTCCAATCTCTCTATCCTCTCTCCATTTCCTATCCCTATGTCCTATCTCTTTCTCCATCTCTCTTCTCTCTCTATCTCTCCTATTTCTCTCTCACTATCTCTATCCTCCTCTCTCTTCCTCTCTCTCTCACTCTCTCTCCCCATCTCTCTACATATCTATCTCTCTCCTCCTCTCTCTCCCTTTATCTCTATCTCTCTCTCCAGCTTTCCCCCTTGTCACTCTCTTATATCTCTCTCCCTCCCTCAATCTCTCTCTCCCTCTCTCTATCTCTCTCTCCCCATCTCTCCTCCCTCCCTCTATCTCCATCTCTCTCTCCTCCACTCTTGCCTCTCTCTTTATCTCTCTCCTTTTCTCTGTCTCATTGTTTCTCTCCTCATCTCTACCTCTCTCTCCTATCTCCCAATCTCTTTCACTCTCTCCTCTCTCTATCTATCTCTCCACTTTCTCTTTCTCACTCTCTCGTCTCATCTCTCTATCTATCTCTCCCCTTTCTCTCTCTCACTCTCTCTCCAATCTCTCTCTCACTCTCTCTACTCTCTCTCCCTCTCTCCTCTCTCTCCCTCCCTCTACCCATCTCTATCTCTCTACTTTCTCTCTCTCTTCCTCTCTCTCCCCATCTCACTCTTTCTCTATCTCCATGAATCTCTCTCCCTCTCTCCTCCTCTCTCTCTCCCCATCTTCTCTCTATATCTCTTTATGTCCCTATTCTCTCTCCCCTATCTGTCTCTCGTCTCTCTCTATCTCTCTCACATCTCTCTCCTATCTCTCTCCCTCTCTCCTCCTCTCTCCTTCTCTCTCTCCCATCTCTCTCTACTCTACCTCTAAATCTCTCTCTCCCCTCTCTCCCTCTCTCTACCCATCTCTATCTCTCCACTTTCTCTCTCTCATTCTCCCTCCTCCTCTCTTTCCCCGTCTCACTCTCTCTATCTTCATCTATCTCTCCTATATCTCTCTCCCTCTCTCTCCCTCACTCTCTCCCCCTCTCTCCTTCTCTCTCTCCCTCACTATCTCCCGTCTCTCTCTCCCATCTCTCTCTCCTCTACCTCTACATCTCTCTCTCCCCAACTCTCTTCCTCTCTGTCCCCATCTCTCTCTATATCTCCCTCTTCTCTCTCTCCTCTTCTCTCTCCCCTTTCTATCTCTCTCTCCTCTCTCTACTCTCCCTATCTCTCTCCCTTACTCTATCACGTCTCTCTCCATAACTCTCTCTATCTCTCCCTCTCTCTCACTCTCTCTCACTCTCTTTCAGTCACTCTTTCTCTCCCTCTCTCTCTCCAATCTCTCTATCCTCTCTCTATCTCCTATCTCTCTCCCTCTCTCTCCTCTCTCACCCCATATCTTACTCTCTTCTCCTCCTCTCTCTCCCTCTCTCTCTCCCCGTCTCTCTCTCCCAACTCTCCCTCCTCTCTCTACATCTCTCTGCTCTCTCCCTCTCTCTCTCCGTCTCTCTATCTCTCTCTATATCCCTCTTCTCTCTCTACCCTCTCTGTCTCTCACTCTCTCTACTCTCCTTGTCTATCTCCCTTACTCCCTTTCCCATCTCTCTCTACGTCACTCTCTCCTGTCTCTCCCCATCTCTTTCTCACTATCTCTCCCCTTTATCTCTCTCTGTCCTCTCTTTATCTCTCCCCTTCTCTCGCTCTATCTTTCCCCTCCTCACTCTCTATCTCTCCCCTTTCTCTCTGTCACTCTCTTTCCTCCTCTCTCAACCTCTCTCCCCTTTCACCATCTCTCTACACATCTCTATCTCTCCACTTTCTCTCTCATTATCTCTCCTCCTCTCTCTCCCCGTCTCACTCTCTCTCTCTCTCGTATATCTCTCCCCCTCTCTCTCCCTCTCTCCTTCTCTCTCTCCCTCACTATCTCCCATCTCTCTCCTCTCTCTCCCCATCTTTCTATATCTCCCTCTTCTCTCTCCCCTTTCTGTCTCTCACTCTCACTCCTCTCTATCCCTCTCTCTCTCTCCTCTCTCCTCTCTCTATCTCTCCCATTTCTCTCTCACTATCTCTCTCCTCCTCTCTCTCCCTCTATCACTCCACTTTCTCTCTCTCACTCTCTCTCTCCATCTCTCTATATATCTCTCCCCTTTCTCACTCTCACTCTCTCTCCTATATCTCTCCTCGTGTCTCTCTCCCTCTCTCTATCTCTGTCTCTCCCCTTTCTCACTCTCACTCTCTCTCCAATCTCTCTCCTATATCTCTCCTCGTGTCTCTCTCCCTCTCTCTATCTCTCTCTCCCCTTTCTCATTCTCACTCTCTCTCTAATCTCTCTCTTATATCTCTTCCCCTCTCAATCTCTCTCTCCCTATCTCTCTCTTTCTCTCTCACTATCTTCCCTCCTCTCTCCCCTTCTATCCCTGTCTCTCTCTATCTCTCCCCTCCTCTCTGTCTATCTCTCCCTTTCTATCTCTCATTCTCTTTCCTCCTCTCTTCCTCTGTCTTCTCATCTCTCTCTTCCCTCTATATCTCTCCTCTTCTCTCTCTATCTCTCCCTTTCTCTCTCTTCCCTCTATATCTCTCCTCTCCTCTCTCTATCTCTCCCTTTCTCTCTCTTCCCTCTATATCTCTCCTCTCCTCTCTCTATCTCTCCCTTTCTCTCTCTCACTCTCTTTCCTCCTCTCTCTCTTCTTGTCTCTCTTTCCAGCTCTCTCTCTCGTCTCTCTCTTCTCTCTTTGTCTTATATCTCCATCAATCTCTCCCTCCCACTCTCTATCTCTCTCCCCATCTCTCGCTATCTCTCTATATCTCCCTCTTCTCTCTTTCCTCATCTCTCCCCCCTTTTTGTCTCTCAATCTCTCTCCTCTCTCTATCTCCTATCTCCTATCTCTCTCTCCCTCTCTCTCCTCTCTTTATCTCTCCCCTTTCTCTCTCCCTCTATCTCTCCACTTTCTCTCTCTCACTCTCTCTCCCTATCTCTCTATATATCTCTCTGCTTTCTCACTCTCACTCTCTCCCAATCTCTCTCCTATCACTCCCCCTCTCTCTATCTCTCTCTCCCTATCTCTCCTCTTTATCTCTCCCCTCCTCTCTATCTCCCCCTTTCTCTCACTCACTATCTTTCCTCCTCTCTCCCCGTCTCTCTCTGTCTCTCCCCTCCTCTCTATCTATCTCTCCCTTTCTCTCTCTTACTCTCTTTTCTCCTCTCTCTCCTCATCTCTCTTACTCTCTTTTCTCCTCTCTCTCCTCATCTCTCTCCACCTCTCTCTCCTACTCTCTCTCCTCTCTCTATCTCTCTCGTTTCTCTTTCCCTGCCCTCTCAATCTCTCCTCTCCTCTCTCTATCTCTCCCTTTCTCTCCCTCACTCTCTTTCCTCCTCTCTCCCTCTCTCTCGTCGTCTCTCGCTTCTATCTCTATCTTATTTCTCTCTCACTCTCTCTACCTCTCTCTATCTCTCTCTCCCCATCTCTCTCTATTGAGGCCTATGTCTTCTTTCTCTTTTAAGAGAACTTTTGAACTTATCAGGTTTTTAATTGTGGCGTTCAAGCAATCAGACTTATCACCAGGGTTTTCTAGGGGCTCTCCTTAGAGAATTTTGGTGTGGCGTCTACTTCTATCCTTACCTTATTCCTTAACCAGACAAGGTATATTCCATTCTTTTTACTTGCGTCGTGAAAGTCTTGAGGTCTATTCCATATTTGGTGTAGGGTGTTGTTAGTATATCGGCGGGCTTTGCATCACTTTTTCTTATAGATTTAAAGCACTCTTGCCTTTTTCCACTCATATGTCTTCTGTCAATCTGAATTGAACTTTAAAAACAAATCGTTTTTACGAAGCAATTCAACTTAAGGAACAATCAAGACAAATCAATAACGTTTTCAAACACCAATTCTAGAAGAATTTAAGTATGGTGTACGAATAGAGTCGTAGAAGAATAAAATGTAGATAGAGAAAGAAATTAAGATGGAATGAAATAGACTAGATAGAGCATAATGAAATTTAAGCTAGAATTGTGTGCCTCTCTTTTTTTTTTGCCTTTTTTTTGCATGAAATTTTTTTGCTCTTCTTTTAGCACGATTTTTTTCCTCTTTTTTTGCTTTTTTTTGGCACGAATTTTTTTGGCTTTTCTTCTTTTTTCTTTTAATCTACTGGAGACAAGATAGATAGAATTTTTTTTGTTTTTCTTTTAATCTACTGGAGAGAAGATAGATAGAAGAAGATAGAATGTTTTTTGTTTTTCTTTTATAGAGAATAGAAATAGGTAGAGAAGATAAAAAAAAGAACTAGATATAAAAGATGGGATGGAACTTGTCGTGCAATCGTGTGCTCTGATACCAACTAATGTGAACCCCACCAATATGTTGACGACACCCTACACCAAATATGGAAAAGACCCCAAGACTTTCACGGCGCAAGTGCGAAAAGATGGAATATACCTTGTTTATGTGAGAAACAAGGTATGTGATATGTAGACGCCACACCCAAATCCTTTAAGAAGAACTCTTAGAAAACCCGAGTGATAAGTCTTGATTGCTTGAACGCCACAAGTAAAAACCTGATAAGTTCAAAAAGCCCTTTCAGGATAGAATGAAGACAAAACTCACAAGATTGAAATTCCAAAGTGACTTCCAATGCTGTGGAGTATGCCTTTTATAGGCTCAAAAAACAACCAAATAGTCCACAAAATAAGGAAAAAAAATCTATTATGGTTATAAGCTAACCATATCTAATCTAAATATTTAGGATATTTTAATAACTAATTTAAAAATCTGAACTACCTAATATTATCCTAAGAGATTTATTATATTAATAAATTTCTCCTTATTAATTAAATATGGACCTTCTCTTGGGCTCATCTTGGGCTCTTCATTTGGGCTTCCATTTGAATATTCAACAATCTCTTTAATCAGCCCATATAATGCGTATTTGAATCTTTTAGCCCTTAACCTTGTCATTGGGCCCTCTTGTAGTCTCAAATGAGTATTTATCATATTTGGTGACAAACTGTTCAGCTCCATTGCAGATTCGGTTGATTAAACTTGTGAATTTGTAGACTCTTTGTCAAATTCACATCATCTTGGGTTTCTTTTTTTTTTAGAGTTTCTTAGCATTTCTTAGGGTTTTATATGGTTTATTAGTGTTTTTAGGGTTTCTTATAGTTTCTTAGCGTTTCCTAGAGTTTCTTAGGGTTTCTTAGTGTTTCTTAGAATTTCCTTGCATTTCATAACGTTTTTAAGGTTTCCCCAGGGTTTATTAGCGTTTTTTAGGGTTTTAAAGGGTTTATTAGCGATTCTTAGCATTCTTTAGCATTTCTTGGGTTTATTTCTATTTTTTAGGGTTTCTTATCGTTACTTAGTGTTTCTTATAGTTTTTTAGTATTTCTTAGGGTTTTAGAGGGTTTTTAGCATTTCTTAATGTCTTAAAGGGTTTTTTTTAGAGTTTTTTTAGCGTTTTTAGGGTTTCTTAAGGCTTCTTAGCTTTTATTAGCATTTCTTAGCGTTTTTCAGCGTTTCTTATCGTTTATTAGGTTTTCCTATCATTTCTTAGGGTTTATTAGCGTTTCTTAGCATTTCTTGGGTTTATTAATGTATTTTAGGGTTTCTTAGCATTACTTAGCGTTTCTTTTAGTTTCTTAGCATTTCATAGGGTTTCTTAGCGTTTTATTTGTGTTTTAATAGGTTTCTTAGCTTTTTATTTGAGTTTTATAGGGTTTCTTAAAGTTTATTAGCATTTTTAGTGTTTCTTAATGTTTACTAGGGTTTCCTAGTGTTTCTAACCATTTCTTAAGGTTTCTTAGGATTTATTAGGGTTTATTAGCGTTTCTTAGCATTTTTTAGCGTTTCTTAGAGTTTCTTAGCGTTTTTAAGGGTTTCTTATCATTTCTTTGTTTTTATTAGCAATTCCTTGCGTTTCTTACCATTTCTAAGGGTTTCCTAGGGTTTATTAGCATTTCTTAGGGTTTCATAGGGATTCTTAGAGTTTATTAGGGTTTATTAGCGTTTATTAGTGTTTCATGGGTTTTTTTTAGCATTTCTTAGCGATTCTTAGCATTGTTTTAGCGTTTCTAGGGTTTCTTAATATTTTTTAGGATTTCTTAGTACTTAGCGTTTCATATAGTTTCTTAGCATTTGTTAGTATTTTTTAGGGTTTTATAGGATTTCTTAGTGTTTTATAGGGTCTCTTAGTGTTTATTAGCATTTTTAGTATTTCTTAGGGTTTTATTGGGTTTTTTTAGAGTTTCTTAGGGTTTTATAGGGTTTCTTAGAATTTTTTAGCGTTTATTAGTGTTTCGAAGGTTTTCTTAGGATTTATAAGGGTTTATTAGCATTTCTTAGAAATTCTTAGCGTTTTTTAGCATTTCTTGGGTTTCTTGATTTTTTTTAGACTTTCTTAGCATTTATTTTGGTTTCTTAGGGTTTTTAGTGTTTTTTTGGGTTTTTTAGAGTTTATTAGCGTTTCTTAGCATTTTTTTAGCGTTTCTTAAAGTTTCTTAGAGTTTCTTACCGTTTCTTAGCATTTCTTAGTTTTTCTTAGCATTTCCTTGCATTTCTTATTGTTTCTATGGGTTTCCTAGGGTTTATTAGCAATACTTAGGGTTTCATAGGGGATTCTTAGGGTTTGTTAGGGTTTATTAGCATTTTTCAGTGTTTCATAGGATTTTTTAGCATTTCTTAGCGATTTCTTTGGGTTTGTTAGGGTTTATTAGTGTTTTTAGGGTTTCTTACAGTTTCTTAGCGTTTCCTAGTGTTTCTTAGTGTTTTTAGCATTTTCTTGCGTTTCTTACCATTTTTAAGGTTTCCGTAGGGTTTATTAGCGTTTTTTAGGGTTTCTTAGCGATTCTTTGCATTTTTTTTAGCATTTTTCGGGTTTATTTCTATTTTTTTAGGGATTCTTATCATAAAATAGCATTTCTTATAGTTTTTTTTAGTATTTCTTAGAGTTTTAGAGGGTTTCTTAGTGTTTCTTAATGTTTTAAAAGGTTTTTTTAAAAGTTTCTTAGCGTTTTTAGGGTTTCTTAAGGGTTCTTAGCTTTTATTAAGATTTCTTAGCATTTTTTTACTTTTTTTAGCGTTTCTTATCGTTTACTAGGGTTTCCTTGTGTTTCTTAGGGTTTATTAGTGTTTTTTAGGGTTTAATAGCGTTTCTTAGTATTTTTTAGCATTTCTTGGGTTTATTAATGTATTTTAGGATTTCTTACCATTTCTTAGCATTTCTTAAAGTTTCTTATCATTTTATTTGGGTTTTATAGGGTTTCTTAGAGTTTATTAGCATTTTTAGTATTTCTTAGTATTTCTTAATGTTTACTAGGGTTTTCTAGTGTTTCTAACAGTTTCTTAAGGTTTCTTAGGATTTATTAGGGTTTATTAGCATTTCTTAGTATTTTTTTAGCGTTTCTTAGCGTTTTTAAGGGTTTCTTAGGATTTCTAAATGTTTCTTAGCATTTCTTAGTTTTTCTTAGCAATTCCTTGCATTTCTTACTGTTTCTAAGTGTTTCCTAGGGTTTATTAGCATTTCTTAGGGTTTCATAGGGATTCTTAGAGTTTATTAGCGTTTATTAGGGTTTCATGGGTTTTTTAGCATTTCTTAGCGATTCTTAGCATTGTTTTAGCGTTTCTAGGGTTTATTAATATTTTTTAGGATTTCTTAGTGTTACTTAGCGTTTCATATAGTTTCTTAGCATTTGTTAGTATTTTTTTAGGGTTTTATAGGATTTATTAGTGTTTTATAGGGTTTATTAGTGTTTATTAGCATTTTTTAGTATTTGTTAGGGTTTTATTGGGTTTTTTAGAGTTTCTTAGGGTTTTGTAAGGTTTCTAGCATTTATTAGTATTTTATAGGGTTTCTTAGAATTTTTTAGTGTTTATTAGTGTTTCGAAGGTTTTCTTAGGATTTATAAGGGTTTATTAGCATTTCTTAGAAATTTTTAGCATTTTTTAGCATTTTTTGGGTTTCTTAATTTTTTTTAGCATTTATTTTGATTTATTAGGGTTTTTTAGTATTTTTTTGAGTTTTGTAGAGTTTCTTAGAATTTATTAGAGTTTATTAATGTTTCTTAGCATTTTTTTAGTGTTTCTTAGGACAAATATATAACTCCAATACACAAATGTATAACTCCTCAGGAATTTCTTGCCTACGCTTGCTTTCTCGTTCGCTAGCTAGCTTGTAGTTTTCTTGCTACACGTGCTAGCGCGCTTTCCGTTTTCGAGTTTCTTTCTAAGTCATTTCATACCTTACTACTTTCATCTGTTACCATTTGTTGCTTCTTTGCCCTACTTTCATCTGTTACCATTAGGTCACTAACTGGAGATAGAAGCCAAGATGTGACTACTGCTCTTCCACTAAAAGAACTAGATTGTACGAGTAGCCAGAAGTTCATTCTTTATGGAAATACAACATGCATTTTCCTTCTTAGGGCACATCCTTACCTACATTTAACTCAATCTGTTAAGAATATAGTTTTATTTAAATGCTAACTTCAAGTTGGATCAATTATATCCCACTGAGCTCAAGAGAGAGGCTCCAAGGCAATGATTTATTTAGGAACGACCCGAAAATGCCATATGCATATGAAAGGATAAAATTGTAAGTAACACTAAGAAACCATATAAAACCCTAAGAAACCTTAAGAAACTCTAAAAAACCCTAAGAAATACTAAGAAACCCTAAAAACACTAAAAAAAACACATAGAAAACCCCAAGAAATGCTAAGATAATGCTATGAATCGCTAAGAAATGCTAAAAAAACCTATGAAACCCTAAGAAACGGTAAGAAATGCTAGGAAAGCCCTAAGAAATGATTATAAACCCTAAAAAAATATTAAAAAAACCCAAGAAACGCTAAAAAAATGCTAATAATCGCTAAGAAACGCCAAGAAACCATATGAAACCCTAAGAAATGCTAATAAACCCTTAGAAACCTTAAGAAAACCTAAGAAATAGTAAGAAATGCTAGGAAACCCTAATAAAATGATAAGAAACGCTAAAAAACCCTAAGAAACCTTAAGAAATGCTAAGAAACTCTAAAAAACACTATAAAACCTTAAGAAATGCTAAGAAACCATATAAAACCTAAGAAATACTAAGAAACCCTACAAAACCCTAGGAAACTCTAAGAAATGCTAATAGACGATAAGTAATGCTAAAAACCCTAAAAAACACTAAGAAACACAAGAAACGCTAAAAGAAATTCTAAGAATTGCTAAAAAATGCTAAGAAACCTTATGAAACCCTAAGAAACGCTAATAAACCCTTTAAAACCTTAAGAAACGTCAGTAAATGCTAGTAAACCCTAGTAAATGCAAAGAAACGCCACGAAACCGTAAGAAATCTTAAGAAACCCAAAGAAACACTAAAAACCCTTAAGAAACCAAAGAAACTCTAAGAAAGCCTAAGAAACACTTAAAAACCCTATCAAACCTTAAGAAAAGCTAAAAAAAAAACACAAAAAACTGCTAAGAAACACCGAAAAATACTAAGAAATGCTAAGAATCCCTAAGAAACACAAAAAATCGTAAAAACCTAAAAAACCGCTAAAAACACTAAAAACTCTATGAAACGCTAAGAAATTCTAAGAAACGCTAAGAAACCCAAAGAATCACTAAAAACGCTAACAAACTCTAAGGAACCCATATAAAACCCTAAAAAATGCTAACAAACCAGAAGAAACCCTATAAAACATAAGAAACTTTAAGAAAACCAAAAAAATGTAAGAAACTATAAGAAACGCTAAGAAACGCTAAGTAACACTAAGAAACGGCAAGAAACACTAAAAAAATGCTAAGAATCGCTAAGAAACCCTATGGAACCCTAAGAAACGCTAATAATCCCTAATAAACCCTAGGAAACCCTAAGAAATGGTAAGAAACACTAGGAAACCCTTGTAAATGCAAAAAGTGTTAAGAAACGCTAAGAAAAACAAATAAAACCAAACAAACGCTAAAAAACACTAAGAAATCCAAACAAATGCTAAGAAACGCTAAGAAAAATAAATAAAACCAAACAATCGCTAAAAAACGCTAAGAAATCCAAACAAATGCTAAGAACCCATAAGAAACCCTAGAAAACCCAAAGAAATGCTACGAAAGCCTTAGAAACGCTTACAAACCCTAAAAACCTAATGAAACCCTAAGACACACTAAAAACCACTAAAAATGCTAAGAAACACTACCAAATGTTAATAAACGTAAGAATCCCTAAGAAATGCTAAGAAGCCCTAAGAAGCCCCAAGAAGCACTAAAAAAACCCTGAGAAATGCAAAGAAACCCTAAAAACTCGTTAAAAAGACACTAAGAAACCTTAAAAACTCTAAGAAACGCTAACAAATGCTAAGAAACCCTAACAAACGTTAAGAAACACTAAGAAACGCTAAGAAACTCTAAGAAACCCTATAAAACCCTAAGAAATGCTAAAAAAAACCTTAAGTAATGCAAATAAACAATAAGAAACCCTAAAAAACATTAAAAAAACCCAAGAAACGCTAAAAAATGCAAAGAATTGCTAAGAGACGCCAAGAAACCCTAAGAAATGGTAAGAAATACTAGGAAACCCTAGTAAATAATAAAAAATGCTAAAAAACCCTAAGAAACTTTAAGAAACCCTAAGAAATGGTAAGAAACCCTACGAAACGCTAAGAAACCCTATAAAACCTAAGAAACGTTTAGAAACCCTATGAAACCCTAAGAAATGCTAAAAAAACACTAAAAAGTGCTAAGAAATCCTACCAAATGCTAAAAAATACTAAGAAACCCTAAGAATTCCTAATAAATGCTTAGAAACCCCAAGAAGCCCTAAGAAAGCCTAAAAATGCAAAGAAACCTTAAAAAACCCTAAAAACCCTTGAAAAACCTAATAAACCCAAAAAAATCAAGGAAACCCTAAAAATGCTGGGAAACCTGAAGAAACCTTGAGAAATAATAAGAAACACTATGAATCTCTAAGAAACCCTATAAAACCCTAAGAAACCCTATAAAACGCTAAGAAATGCTATATAACCCTAAGAAACGCTAAGAAACCCTAAGAAATGCTAAGAAACTATAAGAAACGCTAAGTAATGCTAAGAAACCCTAAAAAACCCTAAGAAATGCTAAAACATTGCTAAGAATCGCTAAGAAACCCTAAGAAATGCTAATAAACCGTAGTAAACACTTACAAACGGTAAGAAACACTAGCAAACCCTAGTAAACGCTATGAAATCCTAAGATACCCTAAGAACCCTTAAGAAACCCAAAGAAACACTAAGAAACCCTATGAAACCCTAAGAAATGCTAAAAAAACACTAAAAAGTGCTAAGAAACCCTACCAAATGCTAAGAATCCCTAAGAAATTCTAATAAGACTTAAGAAACCTTAAGAAACACAAAGAAACCCTAAAAACCCTTAAAAAAACCTAAAACCCCTAAGAAACCCTAAAACTCTAGCAAACGCTAAGAAATGCTAAGAAAACGCTTAAAAACACTAAGAAGCACTAATAAAATCTAAGAAACCTTATAAAACCCTAATAAACGCTAAGAAGCCCTAAAAATGCCTAGAAACTATAAGAAATGCTAAGTAACGCTTAGAAACCCTAAGAAACATTAAGAAACCCATGAAGCGCTAAAAATGCTATTAATTGCTAAGAAACACTAATAAACCATAGGAAACCCTAAGAAACACTAGAAAACCATCGTAAATGCTAAGAAACCCAAAAAAAAAGCTAAGAAAGCCTTATAACACTTAGAAACCTTAAAAAACCCTAAGAAACCCTAAGAAAAGGTAAAAAAAAATACTAAATAGTGCTAACAAATCCTTCCAAATGCTAAGAAATGCTAAGAAGACCCAAGCAGCACTAAGAAACTATGAGAAATGCAAATAAAACCTAAAAAAAAACCCCTTAAAACCCTAAGAAACCTTAAAAACACTAAGAAACGCTAACAAATGCTAAGAAACACTAAGAAACCTTAAGAAACACTAAAAAAACCCTATAAAACCCTAAGAAACACTATAAAACCCAAAGAAATGCTAATAAATGCTAAGAAACTATAAGAAACACTATGTAACAATAAGAAAATATAAAAATCATTAAGAAACCCTAAGAAACATAAAAAATCCTAAAAACCTAAGAAATGGCAAGAAAGTTTAGGAAACCCTAAAAACCTAAGAAACGGTAAGAAAGTTTAGGAAACCCTAGTAAACCATAAGAAACGCTAAAAACCCTAAGAACCCTTAAGGAACCCTAAGAAAAGCTAAGAAACTTTAAGAAACCCTATAAAACCCTAAGAAATGCTGAGAAATCCTAAGAAACTATAAGAAACGCTAAAAAAGCCTAAGAAATACAAAAAAAAACCCAAAAAACCCTAAGAAATGGTAAGAAACTTTAGGAAACCCTAATAAGTGATAAGAAATGCTAAAAACCATAAGAACCCTTAAGGAACCCTAAGAAAGGCTAAGAAACTCTAAGAAACCCTATAAAACCCTAAGAAATGCAAAGAAACCCTATAAAACCCTAAGAAATACTGAGAAACCAAAGAAATAGTAAGAAACTATAAGAAACACTAAGTAACGCTAAGAAAACCTAAAAAACACTAAGTAACCCTGAGAAACGCTACAAAAATTCTAAGAATCGCTAAGAAATCCGAAGAAATACTAAGAAACACTAATAAACCCTGAGACATCCTAAGAAATGCTAGGAAACCCAAGTAAACGATAAGAAATGCTAAAAAACCCTAAGAACCCTTAAGGAATCATAAGAAATGCTAAGAACCCTTAAGGAACCTTAAGAAACTCTAAGAAACCCTACAAAACCCTAAGAAATGCTAAGAAACCCTATAAAACCCTAAGAAATGTTGAGAAAACCAAATAAATGCTAGAACACACAAAGTAATGCTAAGAAAACTTAAGAAACACTATAAAATCCAAAGAAACGCTATGTAACAATAAGAAAACATAAAAAACATTAAGAAACCTAAGAAAACCTAAGAGACACAAAAAAAAACCCTAAAAACCCTAAGAAATGGTAAGAAACTTTAAGAAACCCTAGTAAACGATAAGAAACGCTAAAAAACTCTAAGAACCCTTAAGGAACCCTAAGATACACTTAGAAACTCAAAGAAAGCCTATAAAACCCTAAAAAATGCAAAGAAGCCCTATAAAACCCTAAGAAATACTAAGAAACCCTAAGAAACTATAAGAAATGCTAAGAAAACCTAAAAAACACTAAGTAAACTCGAGAAACGCTACAAAAATTCTAAGAATTGCTTAGAAACCCTATGAAACCCTAAGAAAAGCTAATAAACCCTGAGAAATCCTAAGAAAACGATAAGAAACGCTAGAAAATCCTAAGAACCCTTAAGGAATCATAAGAAATGCTAAAAACCCTTTAGGAACCCTGAGAAACTCTAAGAAACCCTATAAAACCCTAAGAAATGCTAAGAAAACCAAATAAATGCTAGAAAACTATAAGAAACACAAAGTAACGCTATGAAACCCTAAAAAACACTAATAAACCCCAAGAAATTGTACAAAAATGCTAAGAGTCGTTAAGAAACCATATGAAACCCTAAGAAATGCTCATAAACCTTAATAAACCCTAGTAAACCCTTAGAAATGGTAGGAAAGGCTAGGAAACCCTAGTAAATGCTATGAAACCTTAAGTAACCCTACGAAACCCAAAGAAACGCTAAGAAAGCCAAAGAAACGCTTAGAAACCATAAAAATCCCTATGAAACTCTAAGAAATGCTAAAAAAAACACTAAAAAGTGCTAAGAAACCATAACAAACACTAAAAAAATGCTACGAAACCCTAAGAATCCCTAAGAAATGCTAAGAAACCCCAAGAAGCCCTAAGAAACCCTAAGAAACACAAAGAAACCCTAAAATACCCTAAAATCCCCTTAAAAACCCTAAGAAACCCTAAAAACACTAGGAAAGGCTAAAAAATACTAAGAAACACTAATAATCACTTGGAAACGCAAAGAAACTATAAGAAACCCTATAAAACCCTTAGAAATCGTAAGAAACCTTATAAAACTCTAAGAAACCCTATGAAATGCTAAGAAATGCTAAGAAACCCTAAAAACACTAAGAAAACCACAAGAATCGCTAAAACAATGCTAAGAATCGCTAAGATACACTTAAAAACCATATGAAACCCTAAAAATGCTAATAAACCGAAAGAAACCCTAAGAAATGGTAAGAAATGCTAGAAACCCTACCAAACGCTAAGTAATGCATAGAATCACTAAGAAATGCTAAGAAGCACCAAGAGGCCCTAAGAAACCTAAGAAATGCAAATAAACCCTAAAAAACACTAAAAACTCTTGGAAATAGTAAGAAACGCTAAGAAACGTTAAGAAACCCGAAGAAACCCTAAGGAACACTAAGAAACGCTAAGAAGCTGTAAGAAACCCTATAAAAGCCTAAAAAATGCTAAGAAACAATAAGAAAAGCTAAGAAACCGTAAGAAATGCTAAAAAAACTATAAGAAATACTAACTAACACTAAGAAACCATAAATACACTACGAAATCCCAAGAAACACTAAAACAATGCTAAGAATCGCTAAGAAATGCTAAGAAATCTTATGAAACCCTAAGAAACACTAATAAACCCTAAGAATCGGTAAGAAACACTAGAAAACCCTAAGAAACTCTTAGAAACCCTAAAAAACACTAAAAAGTTCTAAGAAACCCTGTCGAACGCTATGAAACTCAAAGAAACCCTATAAAACCTTAAGAAATGCTATGAAACCCTATAAAACCCTAAGAAATGGTGAGAAACCCTAAAAATGCTAAGCAACTACAACAAAAGTTAAGTATCGCTAAGAAACCCTAAAAACACTAAGAAACCCCAAGAAACGCTAAAAAAATTCTAAGAATAGCTATGAAACCCTAAGAAACGCTAATAATAAACGCTAATAAATACTAGGAAACCCTTAGAAACGATAAGAAATGCTAGGAAACCCTAGCAAATGCTAAGAAATGCTAAGAAATCCTAAGAAACCCTAATAAATACTAATAAACCCTAGTAAACCCTTAGAAAAAGAAAGAAACGCTAGGAAACCATAGTAAACACTAAAAAAACCCTAACAAATCCTAATAAACACTAAGAAACACTAAGAACCCTTAAGTAACCCTAAAAAACCTAAAGAAATGCCAAGAAAGCCTAAAAAACCCTAAGAAACCCTAATAAATGCTAAAAAATAGTAAAAAACTAAGAAACTCTAAGAAATGCTAAGAAGCCCTAAGAAACGCAAAAAAAACCCTAAAACCACTTAAAAAACCCTAAGAAACGCTAAAAACCCTACAAAACGCTAAGAAACCCTAAGAAATGCTAATAAACCCTAGGAAACCCTAAGAAACGCTAGGAAACACTAGTAAATGCTAAGAAACCCTAAGAAATCCTAAGAAACCCAAAGAAATGCTAAGAACCCTTAAGGAACCCTAAGAAACCCAAAGAAATGGTAAAAAAGCCTAAAAATGCTTATAAACCCTAAAAATCCCTATGAAACCCTAAGAAACGCTAAGAAACTCAAAGAAACCCTATAAAACCATACGGAACTCTATAAAACTGTAAGTAACACTAAGAAACCATATAAAACCCTAAGAAACCTTAAGAAACTCTATATAACCCTAAGAAACCCTAAAAACACTAAAAAAACACCTAGAAAACCCCAAGAACCGCTAAGACAATGCTATGAATCGTAAGGAATGCTAAAAAAACCTAGGAAACCCTAAGAAACGGTAAGAAATACTAGGAAAGCCTTAAGAAATGATTATAAACCCTAAAAAACATTTAAAAAACCCAAGAAATGCTAAAAAAATGCTAATAATCGCTAAGAAATGCCAAGAAACCATATGAAACCCTAAGAAATGCTAATAAACCCTTAGAAACCATAAGAAAACCTAAGAAACAATGAGAAATGCTAGGAACCCCTAGTAAACAATAAGAAACACTAAAAAACCCTAAGAAATGCTAAGAAATACTAAGAAACTCTAAGAAACCCTATAAAATCCTAAGAAACGCTAAGAAATCCTATAAAACCTAAGAAATGCTAAGAAACCCTAAGAAATCCTAAAAAACACTAAAAAGTGCTAAGAAACCCTACCAAATGATAAAAATGTTAAGAAACCCTAAGAATCCCAAAGAAATGCTAAGAAAACCCAAGAAGACCTAAGAAACCCTAAAGATACAAAGAAACCTTAAAAAACCCCTTGAAAACCCTAAAAAAATCTAGGAAACCCTAAGAACCCCTGAGAAACATTAAGAAACTCAAAGAAAACCTATAAAACCCTATAAAACCGTAAGAAACCATAAGAAACCCTATATAACCCTAATAAATGCTAAAACAATGCTAAGAAACACTAAGAAATGCTAAGAAACTATAAAAAATGCTATGTAACAATAGGAAAACATAAAAAACATTAACAAACCTAAGAAACGCTAAGAAACACAAAAAAAATCCTAAAAACCCTAAGAAATCGTAAGAAACTTTAGGAAACCCTAGTAAACGATAAGAAACGCTAAAAAACCCTAAGAACCCTTAAGGAACCCAAAGAAAGGATAAAAAACTCTAGGAAACCCAAAAAAATATAAAGAAACCCTATAAAGCCCTAAGAAAAGCTGAGAAACCCTAAGAAATGCTAAGAAACTATAAGAAACGCTAAGTAAAGCTAAGAAACCCAAAAAAACACTAAGTAACCACGAGAAACGCTACAAAAATTCTAAGAATCGCTAAGAAACCCTATGAAACCCTAAGAAACACAAATAAACCCTGAGAAATCCTAAGAAATGCTAGGAAACACTAGTAAACGATAAGAAACGCTAAAAAAACCTAAAAACCGTTAAGGAATCATAAGAAACACTAAGAACCCTTAAGGAACCATACGAAACTCTAAGAAACCCTATAAAACCTTAAGAAATGCTAAGAAACCGTATAAGATCTTAAGAAATGCTGAGAAAACCAAATAAATGCTAGGAAACTATAAGAAACGCTAAGTAATGCTAAGAAACTTTAAGAAACACTAAGAAACCCTCTAAAACCCAAATAAACGCTAAGAAATGCTAAGAAACTCTATGTAACAATAACAAAACATAAAAAAACATTAAGAAACCTAAGAAACGCTAAGACACCATAAGAAAAACAAAAAAAACCCTAAAAACCCTATGAAATGGTTAGAAACTTTAGGAAACCCTAATAAACGATAAGAAACACTAAAAAACCCTAAGAACCCTCAAGGAACCCTAGGAAACGCTAAGAAACTCTAAGAAACCCTCTAAAACCCTAAGAAATGCTAAGTAAAGCTAAGAAACCCCTAAAAAACATTAAGTAACTCTGAGAAAACCTAAAAAAATTCTAAGAATCACAAAGAAACCCTAAGAAATGCTAATAAACCCTTAGAAAACCTAAGAAATGCTAAGAAACCCTAGTAAACGATAAGAAACGCTAAAAAACCGTAAGAACCATTAGGGAATCATAAGAAACGCTAAGAAACCTTAAGAGACCATAAGAAACCCTATAAAACCCTAAGAAATGCTAAGAAACACTATAAGACCCTAAGAAATGCTGAGAAAACCAAATAAATGCTAGGAAACTATAAGAAATGCTAAGTAATGCTAAGAAACCCTATAAAGCCCTAAGAAACCCTATAAAACCCAAAGAAATGCTAAGAAATACTAAGAAACTATAAGAAATGCTATGTAACAATAAGAAAACATAAAAAATATTAAGAAAGCTAAGAAACTTAGTGTTACTTAATGTTTGTTGTAGTTTCCTAGTGTCTCTCCCTCACTATCTCCCATCTCTCTCTCCCATCTCTCTCCTCTCCCTCTACATCTCTCTCTCCTCTCTCTCCCCATCTTTCTATATCTCCCTCTTCTCTCTCCCCTTTCTGTCTCTCACTCTCACTCCTCTCTATCCCTCTCTCTCTCCTCTCTCTATCTCTCCCATTTCTCTCTCACTATCTCTCTCCTCCTCTCTCTCCCTCTATCACTCCACTTTCTCTCTCTCACTCTCTCTCCCCATCTCTCTATATATCTCTCCCCTTTCTCACTCTCACTCTCTCTCCTATATCTCTCCTCGTGTCTCTCTCCCTCTCTCTATCTCTGTCTCTCCCCTTTCTCACTCTCACTCTCTCTCCAATCTCTCTCCTATATCTCTCCTCGTGTCTCTCTCCCTCTCTCTATCTCTCTCTCCCCTTTCTCATTCTCACTCTCTCTCTAATCTCTCTCTTATATCTCTTCCCCTCTCTATCTCTCTCTCCCTATCTCTCCTCTCTATCTCTCTCTTTCTCTCTCACTATCTTCCCTCCTCTCTCCCCTTCTATCCCTGTCTCTCTCTCTCTCCCCTCCTCTCTGTCTATCTCTCCCTTTCTATCTCTCATTCTCTTTCCTCCTCTCTCCCTCTCTCTCCTCATCTCTCTCTTCCCTCTATATCTCTCCTCTCCTCTCTCTATCTCTCCCTTTCTCTCTCTTCCCTCTATATCTCTCCTCTCCTCTCTCTATCTCTCCCTTTCTCTCTCTCACTCTCTTTCCTCCTCTCTCTCTTCTTGTCTCTCTTTCCAGCTCTCTCTCTCGTCTCTCTCTTCTCTCTTTGTCTTATATCTCCATCAATCTCTCCCTCCCACTCTCTATCTCTCTCCCCATCTCTCGCTATCTCTCTATATCTCCCTCTTCTCTCTTTCCTCATCTCTCCCCCCTTTTTGTCTCTCAGTCTCTCTTCTCTCTCTATCTCCTATCTCTCTCTCCCTCTCTCTCCTCTCTTTATCTCTCCCCTTTCTCTCTCCCTCTATCTCTCCACTTTCTCTCTCTCACTCTCTCTCCCTATCTCTCTATATATCTCTTTGCTTTCTCACTCTCACTCTCTCCCAATCTCTCTCCTATCGCTCCCCCTCTCTCTATCTCTCTCTCCCTATCTCTCCTCTTTATCTCTCCCCCTCCTCTCTATCTCCCCCTTTCTCTCACTCACTATCTTTCCTCCTCTCTCCCCGTCTCTCTCTGTCTCTCCCCTCCTCTCTATCTATCTCTCCCTTTCTCTCTCTCTCTCTTTTCTCATCTCTCCCTCTCTCTCTCCTCATCTCTCTCCACCTCTCTCTCCTACTCTCTCTCCTCATCTCTCTCCACCTCTCTCTCCTCTCTCTATCTCTCTCGTTTCTCTTTCCCTGCCCTCTCAATCTCTCCTCTCCTCTCTCTATCTCTCCCTCACTCTCTTTCCTCCTCTCTCCCTCTCTCTCGTCGTCTCTCGCTTCTCTCTATCTTATTTCTCTCTCACTCTCTCTGCCTCTCTCTATCTCTCTCTCGCCATCTCTCTCTATTGAGGCCTATGTCTTCTTTCTCTTTTAAGAGAACTTTTGAACTTATCAGGTTTTTACTTGTGGCGTTCAAGTAATCAGACTTATCACCAGGGTTTTCTAGGAGCTCTCCTTAGAGAAGTTTGGTGTGGCATCTACTTCTATCCTTACCTTATTCCTTAACCAGACAAGGTATATTCCATTCTTTTTACTTGCGTCGTGAAAGTCTTGATGTCTATTCCATATTTGGTGTAGGGTGTTGTTAGTATATCGGCGGGCTTTGCATCACTTTTTCTTATAGATTTAAAGCACTCTTGCCTTTTTCCACTCATATGTCTTCTGTCAATCTGAATTGAACTTTAAAAACAAATCGTTTTTACGAAGCAATTCAACTTAAGGAACAATCAAGACAAATCAATAAGGTTTTCAAACACCAATTCTAGAAGAATTTAAGTATGGTGTACGAATAGAGTCGTAGAAGAATAAAATGTAGATAGAGAAAGAAATTAAGATGGAATCAAATAGACTAGATAGAGCATAATGAAATTCAAGCTAGAATTGTGTACCTCTCTTTTTTTTGCATGAATTTTTTTTGCTCTTCTTTTAGCACGATTTTTTTCCTCTTTTTTTTCTTTTTTTTTGCTTTTTTTTGGCACGAATTTTTTTGGCTTTTCTTCTTTTTTCTTTTAATCTACTGGAGAGAAGATAGATAGAAGAAGATAGAATGTTTTTTGTTTTTCTTTTATAGAGAATAGAAATAGGTAGAGAAGATAAAAAAAAGAACTAGATATAAAAGATGGGATGGAACTTGTCGTGCAATCGTGTGCTCTGATACCAACTAATGTGAACCCCGCCAATACGTTGACGACACCCTACACCAAATATGGAAAAGACCCCAAGACTTTCACGGCGCAAGTGCGAAAAGATGGAATATACCTTGTTTATGTGAGAAACAAGGTATGTGATATGTAGACGCCACACCCAAATCCTCTAAGAAGAACTCTTAGAAAACCCGAGTGATAAGTCTTGATTGCTTGAACGCCACAAGTAAAAACCTGATAAGTTCAAAAAGCCCTTTCAGGATAGAATGAAGACAAAACTCACAAGATTGAAATTCCAAAGTGACTTCCAATGCAGTGGAGTATGCCTTTTATAGGCTCAAAAAACAACCAAATAGTCCACAAAATAAGGAAAAAAATCTATTATGGTTATAAGCTAACCATATCTAATCTAAATATTTAGGATATTTTAATAACTAATTTAAAAATCTGAACTACCTAATATTATCCTAAGAGATTTATTATATTAATAAATTTCTCCTTATTAATTAAATATGGACCTTCTCTTGGGCTCATCTTGGGCTCTTCATTTGGGCTTCCATTTGGATATTCAACAATCTCTTTAATCAGCCCATATAATGCGTATTTGAATCTTTTAGCCCTTAACCTTGTCATTGGGCCCTCTTGTAGTCTCAAATGAGTATTTATCATATTTGGTGACAAACTATTCAGCTTCATTGCAGATTCGGTTGATTAAACTTGTGAATTTGTAGACTCTTTGTCAAATTCACATCATCTTGGGTTTCTTTTTTTTTTTAGAGTTTCTTAGCATTTCTTAGGGTTTTATATGGTTTATTAGTGTTTTTAGGGTTTCTTATAGTTTCTTAGCGTTTCCTAGAGTTTCTTAGGGTTTCTTAGTGTTTCTTAGAATTTCCTTGCATTTCATAACGTTTTTAAGGTTTCCCTAGGGTTTATTAGCGTTTTTTAGGGTTTATTAGCGATTCTTAGCATTCTTTAGCATTTCTTGGGTTTATTTCTATTTTTTAGGGTTTCTTATCGTTACTTAGCGTTTCTTATAGTTTTTTAGTATTTCTTAGGGTTTTAGAGGGTTTTTAGCATTTCTTAATGTCTTAAAGGGGGTTTTTTAGAGTTTTTTTTAGCGTTTTTAGGGTTTCTTAAGGCTTCTTAGCTTTTATTAGCATTTCTTAGCGTTTTTCAGCGTTTCTTATCGTTTATTAGGTTTTCCTATCATTTCTTAGGGTTTATTAGCGTTTCTTAGCATTTTTTTAGCATTTCTTGGGTTTATTAATGTATTTTAGGGTTTCTTAGCATTACTTAGCGTTTCTTTTAGTTTCTTAGCATTTCATAGGGTTTCTTAGCGTTTTATTTGTGTTTTAATAGGTTTCTTAGCTTTTTATTTGAGTTTTATTGGGTTTCTTAGCATTTTATAGGGTTTCTTAAAGTTTATTAGCGTTTTTAGTGTTTCTTAGTGTTTCTTAATGTTTACTAGGGTTTCATAGTGTTTCTAACCATTTCTTAAGGTTTCTTAGGATTTATTAGGGTTTATTAGCGTTTCTTAGCATTTTTTAGCGTTTCTTAGAGTTTCTTAGCGTTTTTAAGGGTTTCTTATCATTTCTTAGCAATTCCTTGCGTTTCTTACTATTTCTAAGTGTTTCCTAGGGTTTATTAGCATTTCTTAGGGTTTCATAGGGATTCTTAGAGTTTATTAGCGTTTATTAGGGTTTCATGGGTTTTTTAGCATTTCTTAGCGATTTTTAGCATTGTTTTAGCGTTTCTAGGGTTTCTTAATATTTTTTAGGATTTCTTAGTGTTACTTAGCGTTTCATATAGTTTCTTAGCATTTGTTAGTGTTTTTTAGGGTTTTATAGGATTTCTTAGTGTTTTATAGGGTTTCTTAGTGTTTATTAGCATTTTTAGTATTTCTTAGGGTTTTATTGGGTTTTTTAGAGTTTCTTAGGGTTTTATAGGGTTTCTTAGAATTTTTTAGCGTTTATTAGTGTTCCGAAGGTTTTCTTAGGATTTATAAGGGTTTATTAGCATTTCTTAGAAATTCTTAGCGTTTTTTAGCATTTCTTGGGTTTCTTGATTTTTTTTAGACTTTCTTAGCATTCATTTATTTTGGTTTCTTAGGGGTTTTTAGTGTTTTTTTTTTGGGTTTTTTAGAGTTTATTAGCGTTTCTTAGCATTTTTTTAGCGTTTCTTAGAGTTTCTTAGAGTTTCTTACCGTTTCTTAGCATTTCTTAGTTTTTCTTAGCATTTCCTTGCATTTCTTATTGTTTCTATGGGTTTCCTAGGGTTTATTAGCAATACTTAGGGTTTCATAGGGGATTCTTAGGGTTTGTTAGGGTTTATTAGCATTTTTTAGTGTTTCATAGGATTTTTTAGCATTTCTTAGCGATTTCTTTGTGGTTTGTTAGGGTTTATTAGTGTTTTTTAGGGTTTCTTACAGTTTCTTAGTGTTTCCTAGTGTTTCTTAGTGTTTTTAGTATTTTCTTGCGTTTCTTACCATTTTTAAGGTTTCCGTAGGGTTTATTAGCGTTTTTTAGGGTTTCTTAGCGATTCTTTGCATTTTTTTTAGCATTTCTCGGGTTTATTTCTATTTTTTAGGGATTCTTATCATAAAATAGCATTTCTTATAGTTTTTTTAGTATTTCTTAGAGTTTTAAGAGGGTTTCTTAGTGTTTCTTAATGTTTTAAAAGGTTTTTTTTAAAAGTTTCTTAGCGTTTTTAGGGTTTCTTAAGGGTTCTTAGCTTTTATTAAGATTTCTTAGCATTTTTTTTACTTTTTTTTAGCGTTTCTTATCGTTACTAGGGTTTCCTTGTGTTTCTTAGGGTTTATTAGTGTTTCTTAGGGTTTATTAGTGTTTTTTAGGGTTTAATAGCGTTTCTTAGTATTTTTTAGCATTTCTTGGGTTTATTAATGTATTTTAGGATTTCTTACCATTTCTTAGCATTTCTTTTAGTTTCTTAGCATTTCTTAAAGTTTCTTAGCATTTTATTTGGGTTTTATAGGGTTTCTTAGAGTTTATTAGCATTTTTAGTATTTCTTAGTATTTCTTAATGTTTACTAGGGTTTTCTAGTGTTTCTAACAGTTTCTTAAGGTTTCTTAGGATTTATTAGGGTTTATTAGCTTTTCTTAGCATTGTTTTAGCGTTTCTTAGAGTTTCTTAGCGTTTTTAAGGGTTTCTTAGGATTTCTAAATGTTTCTTAGCATTTCTTAGTTTTTCTTAGTAATTCCTTGCGTTTCTTACTGTTTCTAAGTGTTTCCTAGGGTTTATTAGCATTTCTTAGGGTTTCATAGGGATTCTTAGAGTTTATTAGCGTTTATTAGCGTTTCATTGGTTTTTTTAGCATTTCTTAGCGATTCTTAGCATTGTTTTAGCGTTTCTAGGGTTTATTAATATTTTTTAGGATTTCTTAGTGTTACTTAGCATTTCATATAGTTTCTTAGCATTTGTTAGTATTTTTTTAGGGTTTTATAGGATTTCTTAGTGTTTTATAGGGTTTATTAGTATTTATTAGCATTTTTTAGTATTTTGTTAGGGTTTTATTGGGTTTTTTTTAGAGTTTCTTAGGGTTTTGTAAGGTTTCTAGCATTTATTAGTATTTTATAGGGTTCTTAGAATTTTTTAGTGTTTATTAGTGTTTCGAAGGTTTTCTTAGGATTTATAAGGGTTTATTAGCATTTCTTAGAAATTTTTAGCATTTTTGGGTTTCTTATTTTTTTTAGCATTTATTTTGATTTATTAGGGTTTTTTAGTATTTTTTTGAGTTTTGTAGAGTTTTTTAGAATTTATTAGAGTTTATTAATGTTTCTTAGCATTTTTTTTAATGTTTCTTAGGACAAATATATAACTCCAATACACAAATGTATAACTCCTCAGGAATTTCTTGCCTACGCTTGCTTTTCTCGTTCGCTAGCTAGCTTGTAGTTTTCTTGCTACACGTGCTAGCGCGCTTTCCGTTTTCGAGCTTCTTTCTAAGTCATTTCATACCTTACTACTTTCATCTGTTACCATTTGTTGCTTCTTTGCCCTATGCCTTACGTCTCTACCTCCTCATCTGTCTCGCTCGCTTTTGCTCAAGTAGCCATACCAACTATTTTTTTCTTTGCTCGATGCTTTGAATAAAGAGGAGAACAAGGAAGCATTCCTTACGCTGCACTCGCTTCAAGATAGAATTCCATTAGGTCACTAACTGGAGATAGAAGCCAGGATGTGACTACTGCTCTCCCACTAAAAGAACTAGATTGTACGAGTAGCCAGAAGTTCATTCTTTATGGAAATACAGCATGCATTTTCCTTCTTAGGGCACATCCTTACCTACATTTAACTCAATCTGTTAAGAATATAGTTTTATTTGAATGCTAACTTCAAGTTGGATCAATTATATCCCACTGAGCTCAAGAGAGAGGCTCCAAGGCAATGATTTATTTAGGAACGACCGAAAATGCCATATGCATATGAAAGGATAAAATTGTAAGTAACACTAAGAAATGCTAATAGACGATAAGTAATGCTAAAAACCCTAAAAAACACTAAAAAACACAAGAAACGCTAAAAGAAATTCTAAGAATTGCTAAAAAAATGCTAAGAAACCTTATGAAACCCTAAGAAACGCTAATAAACCCTTTAAAACCTTAACAAACGTCAGTAAATGCTAGTAAACCCTAGTAAATGCAAAGAAACGCCACGAAACCGTAAGAAATCTTAAGAAACCCAAAGAAACACTAAAAACCCTTAAGAAACCAAAGAAACTCTAAGAAACACTTAAAAACCCTATCAAACCTTAAGAAACGCTAAAAAACCCTAAGAAACCTTAAGAAACCCTAAGAAATGGTAAGAAACCCTACGAAACGCTAAGAAACCCATATAAAACCTAAGAAACGTTTAGAAACCCTATAAAACCCTAAGAAATGCTAAAAAAACACTAAAAAGTGCTAAGAAACCCTACCAAATGCTAAAAAAATACTAAGAAACCCTAAGAATTCCTACTAAATGCTTAGAAACCCCAAGAAGCCCTAAGAAAGCCTAAAAATGCAAAGAAACCTTAAAAAACCCTTGAAAAACCTAATAAACCCAAAAAAATCAAGGAAACCCTAAAAATGCTGAGAAACCTGAAGAAACCTTGAGAAATAATAAGAAACACTATGAATCTCTAAGAAACCCTATAAAACGCTAAGAAACGCTATATAACCCTAAGAAACGCTAAGAAACCCTAAGAAATGCTAACAACTATAAGAAACGCTAAGTAATGCTAAGAAACCCTAAAAAACCCTAAGAAATGCTAAAACATTGCTAAGAATCGCTAAGAAACCCTAAGAAATGCTAATAAACCGTAGTAAACACTTACAAACGGTAAGAAACACTAGCAAACCCTAGTAAACGCTATGAAATCCTAAGATACCCTAAGAACCCTTAAGAAACCCAAAGAAACACTAAGAAACCCTATGAAACCCTAAGAAATGCTAAAAAAACACTAAAAAGTGCTAAGAAACCCTACCAAATGCTAAGAATCCCTAAGAAATTCTAATAAGCCTTAAGAAACCTTAAGAAACACAAAGAAACCCTAAAAAACCTTAAAAAAACCTAAAACCCCTAAGAAACCCTAAAACTCTAGCAAACGCTAAGAAATGCTAAGAAACGCTTAAAAACACTAAGAAGCGCTAATAAAATCTAAGAAACCTTATAAAATCCTAATAAACGCTAAGAAGCCCTAAAAATGCCTAGAAACTATAGAAATGCTAAGTAACGCTTAGAAACCCTAAGAAACATTAAGAAACCCATGAAGCGCTAAAAATGCTATTAATTGCTAAGAAACACTAATAAACCATAGGAAACCCTAAGAAACACTAGAAAACCATCGTAAATGCTAAGAAACCCAAAAAAAAGCTAAGAAAGCCTTATAACACTTAGAAACCTTAAAAAACCCTAAGAAACCCTAAGAAAAGGTAAAAAAAAAATACTAAATAGTGCTAACAAATTCTTCCAAATGCTAAGAAATGCTAAGAAGACCCAAGCAGCACTAAGAAACTATGAGAAATGCAAATAAACCCTAAAAAAAACCCCTTAAAAACCCTAAGAAACCTTAAAAACACTAAGAAACGCTAACAAATGCTAAGAAACACTAAGAAACCTTAAGAAACACTAAAAAACCCTATCAAACCCTAAGAAACACTATAAAACCCAAAGAAATGCTAATAAATGCTAAGAAACTATAAGAAACACTATGTAACAATAAGAAAATATAAAAATCATTAAGAAACCCTAAGAAACATAAAAAATCCTAAAAACCTAAGAAATGGCAAGAAAGTTTAGGAAACCCTAAAAACCTAAGAAATGGTAAGAAAGTTTAGGAAAACCCTAGTAAACCATAAGAAACGCTAAAAACCCTAAGAACCCTTAAGGGAACCCTAAGAAAGCTAAGAAACTTTAAGAAACCCTATAAAACCCTAAGAAATGCTGAGAAATCCTAAGAAATTCTAAGAAACGCTAAAAAAGCCTAAGAAATACAAAAAAAAACCCAAAAAAACCCTAAGAAATGGTAAGAAACTTTAGGAAACCCTAATAAGCGATAAGAAATGCTAAAAACCATAAGAACCCTTAAGGAAACCCTAAGAAAGGCTAAGAAACTCTAAGAAACCCTATAAAACCCTAAGAAATGCAAAGAAACCCTATAAAACCCTAAGAAATACTGAGAAACCAAAGAAATAGTAAGAAACTATAAGAAACACTAAGTAACGCTAAGAAAACCTAAAAAACACTAAGTAACCCCGAGAAACGCTACAAAAATTCTAAGAATCGCTAAGAAATCCGAAGAAATGCTAAGAAAACGCTAATAAACCCTGAGACATCCTAAGAAATGCTAGGAAACCCAAGTAAACGATAAGAAATGCTAAAAAACCCTAAGAACCCTTAAGGAATCATAAGAAATGCTAAGAACCCTTAAGGAACCTTAAGAAACTCTAAGAAACCCTACAAAACCCTAAGAAATGCTAAGAAACCCTATAAAACCCTAAGAAATGTTGAGAAAAACCAAATAAATGCTAGAAAACACAAAGTAATGCTAAGAAAACTTAAGAAACACTATAAAATCCAAAGAAACGCTATGTAACAATAAGAAAACATAAAAAACATTAAGAAACCTAAGAAAACCTAAGAGACACAAAAAAAACCCTAAAAACCCTAAGAAATGGTAAGAAACTTTAAGAAACCCTAGTAAACGATAAGAAACGCTAAAAAACTCTAAGAACCCTTAAGGAACCCTAAGATACACTTAGAAACTCAAAGAAACCCTATAAAACCCTAAAAAATGCAAAGAAGCCCTATAAAACCCTAAGAAATACTAAGAAACCCTAAGAAACTATAAGAAATGGTAAGAAAACCTAAAAAACAATAAGTAAACTCGAGAAACGCTACAAAAATTCTAAGAATTGCTTAGAAACCCTATGAAACCCTAAGAAAAGCTAATAAACCCTGAGAAATCCTAAGAAAACGATAAGAAACGCTAGAAAATCCTAAGAACCCTTAAGGAATCATAAGAAATGCTAAAAACCCTTTAGGAACCCTGAGAACACTCTAAGAAACCCTATAAAACCCTAAGAAATGCTAAGAAAACCAAATAAATGCTAGAAAACTATAAGAAACACAAAGTAATGCTATGAAACCCTAAAAAACACTAATAAACCCCAAGAAATTGTACAAAAATGCTAAGAGTCGTTAAGAAACCATATGAAACCCTAAGAAATGCTCATAAACCTTAATAAACCCTAGTAAACCCTTAGAAATGGTAGGAAAGGCTAGGAAACCCTAGTAAATGCTATGAAACCTTAAGTAACCCTACGAAAGCCAAAGAAACGCTTAGAAACCATAAAAATCCCTATGAAACTCTAAGAAATGCTAAAAAAAAACACTAAAAAGTGCTAAGAAACCATAACAAACACTAAAAAAATGCTACGAAACCCTAAGAATCCCTAAGAAATGCTAAGAAACCCCAAGAAGCCCTAAGAAACCCTAAGAAACACAAAGAAACCCTAAAATACCCTAAAATCCCCTTAAAAACCCTAAGAACCCTAAAAACACTAGGAAAGGCTAAAAAATACTAAGAAACACTAATAATCACTTGGAAACGCAAAGAAACTATAAGAAACCCTATAAAACCCTTAGAAATCGTAAGAAACCTTATAAAACTCTAAGAAACCCTATGAAATGCTAAGAAATGCTAAGAAACCCTAAAAACACTAAGAAAAACCACAAGAAACGCTAAAACAATGCTAAGAATCGCTAAGATACACTTAAAACCCTATGAAACCCTAAAAATGCTAATAAACCGAAAGAAACCCTAAGAAATGGTAAGAAATGCTAGAAACCCTACCAAACGCTAAGTAATGCATAGAATCACTAAGAAATGCTAAGAAGCACCAAGAGGCCCTAAGAAACCTAAGAAATGCAAATAAACCCTAAAAAACACTAAAAAACTCTTGGAAATAGTAAGAAACGCTAAGAAACGTTAAGAAACCCGAAGAAACCCTAAGGAACACTAAGAAACGCTAAGAAGTTGTAAGAAACCCTATAAAAGCCTAAAAAATGCTAAGAAACAATAAGAAAAGCTAAGAAACCGTAAGAAATGCTAAAAAACTATAAGAAATACTAACTAACACTAAGAAACCATAAATACACTACGAAATCCCAAGAAACGCTAAAAACAATGCTAAGAATCGCTAAGAAATGCTAAGAAATCTTATGAAACCCTAAGAAACACTAATAAACCCTAAGAATCGGTAAGAAACACTAGAAAACCCTAAGAAACTCTTAGAAACCCTAAAAAACACTAAAAAGTTCTAAGAAACCCTGTCGAACGCTATGAAACTCAAAGAAACCCTATAAAACCCTAAGGAAATGCTATGAAACCCTATAAAACCCTAAGAAATGGTGAGAAACCCTAAAAATGCTAAGCAACTACAACAAAAGTTAAGTATCGCTAAGAAACCCTAAAAACACTAAGCAACTACAACAAAAGTTAAGTATCGCTAAGAAACCCTAAAAACACTAAGAAACCCCAAGAAACGCTAAAAAAATTCTAAGAATAGCTATGAAACCCTAAGAAACGCTAATAATAAACGCTAATAAATACTAGGAAACCCTTAGAAACGATAAGAAATGCTAGGAAACCCTAGCAAATGCTAAGAAATGCTAAGAAATCCTAAGAAACCCTAATAAATACTAATAAACCCTAGTAAACCCTGAGAAAAAGAAAGAAACGCTAGGAAAACCATAGTAAACACTAAAAAAAACCCTAAGAAATCCTAATAAACACTAAGAAACACTAAGAACCCTTAAGTAACCTAAAAAACCTAAAGAAATGCCAAGAAAGCCTAAAAAACTCTAAGAAACCCTAATAAATGCTAAAAAATAGTAAAAAACTATGAAACTCTAAGAAATGCTAAGAAGCCCTAAGAAATGCTAAAAAAAACTCTAAGAAACACTATAAAACCTTAAGAAATGCTAAAAAACCCTATAAAACCTAAGAAAATGCTAGAAAACACTAAAAAGTGCTAAGGAAACACTACCAAACGCTAAAAAATGTTAAGAAACCCTAAGAATTACTAAGAAATGCTAAGAAAAATTAAAAAAACATCTTGAAAACCCTAAAAAATCTAGGAAACCCTAAAAATGCTAGGGAACCCTACGAACCCCTGAGTAACATTAAGAAATGCCTAGAAACTATAAGAAACCCTATAAAACCATAAGAAACCCTATAAAATGCTAAGAAACCCTATATAAGAAACCTTATAAAACCCTAAAAAACCATAAGAAACCCTATATAACCCTAAGAAACACTAAGAAACCCTAAGAAATACTAATAAACTATAAGAAATGCTAAGCAATGCTAAGAAACCGTAAAAATACTAGGAAACCCCAAAAACGCTAAAACAATGCAAAGAGCCGCTAAGAAACCCTTAGAAATGCTAATAAACTATAAGAAACGCTATATAACAATAGGAACATATAAAAAACATTAAAAAACCTAAGAAACACTAAGAAACCCAAAGAAACACAAAATTCTAAGAATCGCTATGAAACCCTAGGGAAACGCTAATAAACTCTAAGAAACCCTTAGAAACGGTAAAAAATGCTAGGAAACCCTAGCAAATGCTGAAAAATGCTAAGAAACACTAAGAAATCCTAAGAAACCCTAATAAATGCTAATAAACCCTAGTAAACACTTAGAAAGAGAAAGAAACGCTAGGAAACCATAGTAAACACTAAAAACCCTAAGAAATCCTAATAAACACTAAGAACCCTTAAGTAACCCTAAAAAACCTAAAGAAATGCCAAGAAAGCCTAAAAAACCCTAAGAAACCCTAATAAATGCTAAAAAATAGTAAAAAACTAAGAAACTCTAAGAAATGCTAAGAAGCCCTAAGAAACACAAAAAAAACCCTAAAACCACTTAAAAACCCTAAGAAACGCTAAAAACCCTAAGAAATGCTAATAAACCCTAGGAAACCCTAAGAAATGCTAGGAAACACTAGTAAATGCTAAGAAACCCTAAGAAATCCTAAGAAACCCAAAGAAATGCTAAGAACCCTTAAGGAACCCTAAGAAACCCAAAGAAATGGTAAAAAAAGACTAAAAATGCTTATAAAACCCTAAAAATCTCTATGAAACCCTAAGAAACGCTAAGAAACTCAAAGAAACCCTATAAAACCATACGGAACTCTATAAAACTGTAAGTAACACTAAGAAACCATATAAAACCCTAAGAAACCTTAAGAAACTCTATAAAACCCTAAGAAACCCTAAAAACACTAAAAAAAACACCTAGAAAACCCCAAGAACCGCTAAGACAATGCTATGAATCGCTAAGGAATGCTAAAAAAAACCTAGGAAACCCTAAGAAACGGTAAGAAATGCTAGGAAAGCCTTAAGAAATGATTATAAACCCTAAAAAACATTTAAAAAACCCAAGAAAGGATAAAAAAAACTCTAGGAAACCCAAAAAAATATAAAGAAACCCTATAAAGCCCTAAGAAAAGCTGAGAAACCCTAAGAAATGCTAAGAAACTATAAGAAATGCTAAGTAAAGCTAAGAAACCCAAAAAAACACTAAGTAACCACGAGAAACGCTACAAAAATTCTAAGAATCGCTAAGAAACCCTATGAAACCCTAAGAAACACAAATAAACCCTGAGAAATCCTAAGAAATGCTAGGAAACACTAGTAAACGATAAGAAACGCTAAAAAAACCTAAAAACCGTTAAGGAATCATAAGAAACACTAAGAACCCTTAAGGAACCATACGAAAACTCTAAGAAACCCTATAAAACCTTAAGAAATGCTAAGAAACCGTATAAGATCTTAAGAAATGCTGAGAAAACCAAATAAATGCTAGGAAACTATAAGAAACGCTAAGTAACGCTAAGAAACTTTAAGAAACACTAAGAAACCCTCTAAAACTTAAATAAACGCTAAGAAATGCTAAGAAACGCTATGTAACAATAACAAAACATAAAAAAACATTAAGAAACCTAAGAAACGCTAAGACACCATAAGAAAAACAAAAAAAACCCTAAAAACCCTATGAAATGGTTAGAAACTTTAGGAAACCCTAATAAACGATAAGAAACACTAAAAAACCCTAAGAACCCTCAAGGAACCCTAGGAAACGCTAAGAAACTCTAAGAAACCCTCTAAAACCCTAAGAAATGCTAAGTAAAGCTAAGAAACCCTAAAAAACATTAAGGAACTCTCTGAGAAAACCTAAAAAAATTCTAAGAATCACAAAGAAACCCTAAGAAACGCTAATAAACCCTTAGAAAACCTAAGAAATGCTAAGAAACCCTGTAAACGATAAGAAACGCTAAAAAACCGTAAGAACCATTAGCGAATCATAAGAAACGCTAAGAAACCTTAAGAAACCATAAGAAACCCTATAAAACCCTAAGAAATGCTAAGAAACACTATAAGACCCTAAGAAATGCTGAGAAAACCAAATAAATGCTAGGAAACTATAAGAAATGCTAAGTAATGCTAAGAACCCTATAAAGCCCTAAGAAACCCTATAAAACCCAAAGAAATGCT
>CM057744.1:14758500-14783535 GCA_030064425.1 Trapa bicornis | reverse complement strand
CTTACACTTGATCACATAACCAGATGTATAAATGAATTCTACCCACCTTGCATGATACTCATTCAGCTTGAAGGCTACTCCACTGAACTTTTCATTATAATGTGCAATTGTTCTTCTTTCCTGACTTACCAAATAAGGTGTTTTCCAATCTCGAATTACCTTAATCCCCTTGTCAATGCCGATACCTTCAAAACTTATAACATATCCAGGAAATACAAGTTTACCCAAACACAATATGCAATTCTTCAATTTGGCAAATAACTAATCTTTCCTAAAAACTTTTAACATAATTTTCAAATATTCCATAAGTTCATCTAAGATCTTATCATATACTAGGATGTCATCAAAATATATATAGTCAAACTTTAAAATGATAACATGCAAGATATGGTTCATTGATATCATGATAGTGCTAAAGGCACTAGTCAATCCAAAAATCACAACTAACCAATCATATAGACCTGGTTTTGTTTCATATGTTGTTTTCAAATCATCTTTTTCTTTAATTTGAAATTGATGATGTTGACTTTTAAGATCAAGTTTTGAAAATAAATAGTATCCATGCAACTCAATAATAATATCATATAAATGAGAAAGATGACGTCGATACTTTACTGTGATATTATCAATGGCTCGACAATCGAGGCATATTTGCCAAGTTGCGTCCTTCATGGGTACAACACATGGTCGCTTGCTCTTACGTATATATCTCCTTTCCATCAGTTTTAGGACTTGGTGTTGACTTTGATTCTTGATTTCTCGAACTGGTGGCAAACCAAGAGTTATCTTCTTTGGAATGACATTCTTGAATTCCTGTAGAAGAAAAACACTAATGCTCGGCAAATATCCGACAATATGTTTAGTAAAACATAAATCCTTGTACATAAGTACTGTAAGGATTTGATCTGAAATTGTATCTCTCTTTATCTCACTTTTTCTTTCCATAAAACTGTTTTTACTCTCTTTTCTTTGTATTATGGCTTTTCTCTCTTCCTTTTTAACATTGCCTTTTCTCTCATCATTTTCAATTCTGACTTTTCTCTCTCTTCTTTTTCAATATTGCCTTTTATCTCTTCCTCTTCAATCATGGCTTTTCTCTCGTCTTTCTGATATTTTCTTTTCATTTGCCTTTTTCTTTTTCAACTAATCCTAAAAAATTTGTTATAAAGTAAGAGGTACAAGAGATATTGATCTATTATTCATCACAAATGAGTACCTATCTATTAATCTATCATATGTAACGTGACGATCTAACTTCCAAGGTTCTCCCAATAAAATATGACATGCATGCATTGGTACTATATCACATAATATTTCATTATGATATTTCCCAATAGAGAAGGATACTATCACCTGTTGGGTTACCTCGAGTTTGGGTTGATCATTCAGCCTTTGAATTTGATATGGCTTTGGATGCTTCGTTGTATGTAATGCCAACTTCTCCACAAGCTCGGTGCTAGCAAAGTTAGTGCAACTTTCCTCATCTATAATAACAGAACAAACCTTATTGTTCATAGAGCAACGAGTATAAAATAACTTCTCACGTTGGTTGTCCAAGATATCATCAATCCATGGTCTGTCCCAAGTAGTAGGTTGATTGAAGGAATTGAGCTTGATGTTGCCGCGATTAACTTGGAGATCATCGAACTCCCCTAGTTCTTGTGGTTCGAAGCATCGAGATTGACTGCTCCACAGTCGTTCAATGGAAGTATATTGATATGAGTGTCGTCTCACACCTTCCTCCAAACGATCCATTCGCGTATGTATGGAGTGGCTCAAATTTAGACTTCACAATCTTTTTCATTTGACTCTTCATTGCTTTCTAGTGTAGGTTTTGAATGGGCGATATGAAACCCTCTTCTTTCATTGTGTTTCCTTGTCGTTGGGCCTTTTGAACCTGACAATTGTTAGAAAGAAAAGAAGCTCGCAATTCTCCCTCACATGTTTCTCTCAAACACTCTTGTTTCACACTCAAATGGCTTTTTGATGTGAATCAAATTGGGGACGCTGTGATTCACAAGTTAAGGGCCAAAAGATTTGAAGAAGCATTGAATGGACTAATTAGAGCAATTGAAGAAACCCAAGTGGAAGCCCAAAGGAAGAGTCCAATAAGATCTCAAGCCCAAAAGAAGAGCCCAATAAGATCTCCAAAAGATAATTCAAATTTGAATTTAAAGTGGGAGAATTATCATAAATCTTCTAGAAGATTATATTAGGAAACAATATATTTTCTAGAAATGTTTAAGAAATATATTAGCAATATTTTCAATATGGTTGGCATGTCAATCCCAATATTTTATTTCCTTATTTAGATAATTGCTAATATTCTCAAGTGCCTATAAAAGGCTAATTTTATACCATTGTAAAGACAGATCTCTAATTTCAATTTTATTGTGAGGCTTATGTCTTCTTTCTCTTTTGAGAAAACTTTTGAACTTATCAGGTTTTCACTTGTGGCGTTTAAATATTTAAGAAAAAGCCATTTGAGTGTTAAACAGGAGTGTTTGAGAGAAACATGTGAGGGAGAGTTGCAAGGTTCTTTTGTTTTTAACAATTGGCAGGATTACATGTCCCAACAACGAAGAAACACATGGATAGAAGACAGTTCCCCTCAGTCTGTTCAAAACATGATCAACAAAACGAGACAGATGGCGAAGTTAGCAGTTGAGTCATTACACACGTGATTGGATTGTTTGGAGGAACGAAGGGATCAAGAGCAATATACAACAAGAAAAAGACCAACGACTGATAACCTGTATGATTTGAATATACCATTATTCTATGGAAATGAGGACCCAGAAGAATAAATCCAATAGGAAAGGAAGATGGATAACTTCTTTGAAAATTGCAATTACTATGAAGCAAGAAAGGTACGAGTTGCATTCTTTACATTTTCATATTATGCAATTACATGGTGGGACCAATTGATGAAAGATAGAAGATGCAACTATGAACGCCCCCCGTGGGGTCATGGAGGGAGCTGAAAGTAATTATGCGCCAACGATTTGTTCCTAGCAATTACTATTGGGAATCATGTAGTAAGCGCCTTGATAAATTCTTCAAAGAGATGGAGATTACTATGATCAAGTCAGGTTTGGTAAAAGAAGAAACAAAAGCTGAAATTCAAGAGGAAGAGATAAAAGGCAAAGCTGAAAAAGAAGAAGAAAAAGCCAGAATTGAAAATAAAGAGATAAAAGGCAAAGCTAAAAAAGAAGAAATAAAAGCCAAAATTGAAAATAAAGAGATAAAAGGCGACATTGAAATAGAACAAAAAAATCCAAAATTGAAAAAGAAATAATTGAAAAGAAAGAGAGTAAAAATAATTTTTTAAGTTTACATGTCCTTACAGTACCTACATACAAGGATATATTTTTAAATACTAACCTCATTGTCGGATATCTGCCGAGCAATATTATATCTTTTTTACAAGAATTCAAGCATGTTCCAATGAAAATATCTCGTTGTTTAGCACTAACTCAAGAAATCAAACATCAAAATCAACACCAAGTAATAAAGCTGATGGAACAAAGAATTTTACCAAGGAGAATTAATCCACCAGTTGTGCAACTATCCAAAAGGGGTAAGACTTGTCAAGCATACATTGATTGTCGAGTTATTGACAATACCAAAGTATATTTATGATACTCTATTCCTTATTTAAATCATATGGTAAATGAGTTGTATGGTTATTATTTTATTTCAAAAGTAAATTTTAAAGGTGAATACAATAAATTTTGAATTAAAGATAAATATGGATTGAAAAATGCATTAATGATAAAACTAGTTTATATGAATGGTTAATTATGATTTATTGTTTAACTAATGCAACTAATTTTTCTATGAGGTTATAGAATAACTTATTATTTGCTTTTATTGAAAAGTTTATTGATGCATATTTTGATGATATAATAATATATAACATTTCCTTATATAAACATGAAATATATTTAAAAGTGGCCTTAAATATTTTTAGGAAATATATGTTATTTTCTAATTTTAGGAAATATATATATTGTATTAATAATCTTATATTTTCTAAATATGTTATTATTTCTAAATTGATTGTAATTAAAAAGGAAATTAAAACAATTCAAGATTGGTCAACACCTTATTTGGTAAGTGAGATGAGAAGTTTCCTTAGATTTACTTATTTTTATATGGATTATATGACTAAATTTAATAGTTGTCCTATACATCTCACTATATTTTTAGAAAAGAATATTATATTTAAATTATATGATGTGCAAGAAAATATGTTCAAATATTTAGAGGATAAACTAACTAGTTTCCATTTTACTGCATTTCCTAAATTATTCAAACTTAATTGTAAAGTATCAAAAATAGGCAGTGTAGATATATTGATTATATATTTTAGTGAAAAGTTGAGCAAAGTAGCATTCAACTATCCTACCTATGATAATGAGATATTTGTGTTTTCTCAATCTCTACAAATAAGGTAGCTAATGCCAAAAGATTCTGTGATTCACATTAATCATGTATTTGATTTGAACCTTAAGAGGTAACACAGGTTGAATAAGCGTCATGTAAAGTGGGTGGTTTTCATCAAGACTTTTCCATATGTGATCAAGTATAGACAAGGTATGAAATATATAGTTATCAATGCACTATCATGAAGGTATGTCTTTCTTAATCTACTTGATACTAAATAGCTTGATTATATTAATGAATTGTATGCAAATTATTATAATTCTTGTGAAAAGTTTGAAAGTAATATAATTTGCTTGTTTGAGAAGTTTCACTTGCAAAATTAGTTTATTTATCAGGAAAATAAATTATTCATTTCTCAATTTTTTTTGTGCAAGTTATTTGTTAAGAAATCATATATCTTAGAACTTAGTGGACAATTTATGGTAGCTAACATTATTGTAATATTGCATAAGTATTCTTTGAATCCATATTTAAAAAGAAATATTAGGAAATTTTGTTTTCAATGCATTACATATAAACAAGGTAAATCTAGCCAACAATTTCATATTTTGTATATTCATATTTCAGTTTCTAAAACACCTACTTGGAATGATTTATTCATGGAATTAATCTATAAATTACTTATGGATTAAAAGGGGGGGATATTTTATGTTTCTCATAGTTAAACAATTTTTCAAAATCGAGGGTGCATCAAATGTTGCTTATTTATTATTTAGAGAAGTTATATCGCATTATATTCCTAGAATTATTGAAGTTAATTATGATTATAAATTCTTGAGTCATTTTTGGAATATTTTGTGGAGTAAATTGGAAAGAAAACTTTTATTTTTAACTGAATATTTACATAATATTGAGTTCATATATATTAGTTATATAACTTCTTCGATTAGGTTTTCATTATTTAAAATTGTTTATTGTTTTTATTCATTGCCTCATTTAGATTTAATATTATTTATTATTGTCGAGTTAGTAAATTTAGAATTGAAGAGAAAAAATAACTTTCTAAAACAAATACAGAAAATAGCATATGAAAATCAAGTTAATCAAGGTTTTAAGAAAATTATTTTTGATCCAGGAATTTGTGTTAAACTTATTCCTAGAGTAGATTTATCTATTGGAGTGTTGAAGCTTATCAATTACATTTTTTTAATATTCCTAATTTAATATTTTTTTTATGTAGGTGACAAGGAGATCTATGATTTCAGGACAAATCATTTTCAAGAGGAGGAGAATGATGTGAATCAAATTGGGGACGTTGTGATTCACAAGTTAAGGGCCAAAAGATTTGAAGAAGTATTGAATGGACTAATTGGAGCAATTGAAGAAACCCAAGTGGAAGCTCAAAGGAAGAGTCCAATAAGATCTTAAGCCTAAAGAAGGAGCCCAATAAGATCTCAAGCCCAAAGAAAGAGCCCAATAAGATATCAAGCCCAAAAGAAGAGCCCAATAAGATATCCAAAAGATAATTCAAATTTGAATTTAAAGTGGGAGATTTATCATAAATCTTCTAGAAGATTAAATTAGGAAACAATATATTTTCTAGATATGTTCAAGAAATATATTAGCAATATTTTTAATATGGTTGGCACGTCAACCCCAATATTTTATTTCCTTATTTAGATAATTGCTAATATTCTAAAGTGCCTATAAAAGGCTAACTTTAGAACATTGTAAAGACAGATCTTTGATTTCAATTTTATTGTGAGGCTTATGTCTTCTTTCTCTTTTGAGAGAACTTTTGAACTTATCAGGTTTTTACTTGTGGCATTCAAGCAATCCGACTTATCACCAGGGTTTTCTAGGAGCTCGCCTTAGAGGAGTTTGGTGTGGCGTCTACTTCTATCCTTACCTTGTTCCTTAACTAGACAAGGTATATTCCATTCTTTTTTACTTGCATCGTGAAAGTCTTTAGGTCTATTCCATATTTGGTGTAGGGTGTCGTGAGTTTATTGGCGGGGTTTGCATCACTTTTTTTTTATAGATTTAAAGCACTCTTGCGTTTTTCCACTCATATGTCTTCTTTCAATCTAAATTGAACTTTAAAAACAAATCGTTTTTACGAAGCAATTCAACTTGAAGAATAATCAAGACAAATCAATAAGGTTTTCAAACACCAATTCCAGAAGAATTTAAGTGTGGTGTACGAATACACTCAGAGAAGAATAAAATGTAGACAGAAATTAAGATGGAATGAAATAGACTAGAAAGAGTAGAAGAAATTCAAGCTAGAATTGTGTGCCTCTTTTTTTTGCCTTTTTTTGTACGAATTTTTTTTTGCTCTTTTTTTAGCATAATTTTTTTTGCTCTTTTTTTCTTTTTATTTTGCTTTTTTGCACGAATTTTTTTGGCTTTTTTTCTTTTTTCTTTTAACCTACTGAAGAGAAGATAGATAGAATCTTTTAACATATTGGCGGGTTTCTTAGCATTTTATAGGGTTTCTTAAAGTTTATTAGCGTTTTTAGTGTTTCTTAGCGTTTCTTAATGTTTATTAATGTTTCTTAAAGTTTTCTAGGGTTTCCTAGTGTTTCTAACCGTTTCTTAAGGTTTCTTAGGGTCTCTTAGGGTTTATTAGCAGTTCCTAGCATTTTTTTAGCGTTCCTTAGAGTTTCTTAGCGTTTTTAAGGGTTTCTTATCATTTCTTAGTTTTTCTTAGCAATTCCTTGCATTTCTTACTGTTTCTAAGGGTTTCCTAGGGTTTATTATCATTTCTTAGGGTTTCATAGGGATTCTTAGAGTTTATTAGGGTTTATTAGGGTTTCATGGGTTTTTTTAGCATTTCTTAGCGATTCTTAGCATTGTTTTAGCGTTTCTAGGGTTTCTTAATGTTTTTTAGGATTTCTTAGTGTTACTTAGCGTTTCATATAGTTTCTTAGCATTTGTTAGTGTTTTAGGGTTTTATAGGATTTCTTAGTGTTTTATAGGGTTTCTTAGTGTTTATTAGCATTTTTTAGTATTTTTTAGGGTTTATTGGGTTTTTTTAGAGTTTCTTAGGGTGTTGTAGGGTTTCTTAGCATTTATTAGGGTTTTATAGGGTTTCTTAGAATTTTTTAGCGTTTATTAGTGTTTCAAAGGTTTTCCTAGGATTTATAAGGGTTTATTAGCATTTCTTAGAAATTCTTAGCATTTTTTTAGCATTTCTTTGGTTTCTTGATTTTTTTAGAGTTTCTTAGCATTTTTTTTGGTTTCTTAGGGTTTTTAGTGTTTTTTTGGGTTTTGTTAGAGTTTATTAGCATTTCTTAGCATTTTTCTAGCGTTTCTTAGGGTCTCTTAGAGTTTCTTAGCGTTTCTTAGCATTTCTTAGTGTTTCTTAGCATTTCCTTGCGTTTCTTATTGTTTCTATAGGTTTCCTATGGTTTATTAGCAATACTTAGGGTTTCATAGGGAATTCTTAGGGTTTGTTAGGGTTTATTAGTGTTTTTCAGTGTTTCATAGGATTTTTTAGCATTTCTTAGTGATTTCTTTGGGTTTCTTAGGGTTTTATAGGGTTTATTAGTGTTTCTTACAGTTTCTTAGCGTTTCCTAGTGTTTCTTAGTATTTTTTAGCATTTCCTTGCATTTCTTACTGTTTTTTTAGCATTTCTTAGCGATTCTTAGCATTGTTTTAGCGTTTCTAGGGTTTCTTAATAATTTTTAGGATTTCTTAGTGTTACTTAGCATTTCATATAGTTTCTTAGTATTTGTTAGTATTTTTTAGGGTTTTATAGGATTTCTTAGTGTTTTATAGGGTTTATTAATGTTTATTAGCATTTTTTTAGTATTTGTTAGGGTTTTATTGGGTTTTTTAGAGTTTCTTAGGATTTTGTAGGGTTTCTTAGAATTTATTAGGGTTTTATAGGGTTTTTTAGAATTTTTTAGTGTTTATTAGTGTTTCGAAGGTTTTCTTAGGATTTATAAGGGTTTATTAGCATTTCTTAGAAATTCTTAGTATTTTTTTATCATTTCTTGGGTTTCTTGATTTTTTTATAGTTACTTAGCATTTATTTTGGTTTTATAGGATTTTTTAGAGTTTCTTAGCATTTATTAGAGTTTATTAGTGTTTCTTGACATTTTTTTTAGCATTTATTAGGGCAGTGTATAACTCCAATACCCTACGCTTGATTTCTCGTTCGCTAGCTAGCTTGTAGTTTTCTTGCTACGCGTGCTAGCGCTTTCCGTTTTCGAGCTTCTTTCTAAGTCATTTCATACCTTACTACTTTCATCCATTACCATTCGTTGCTCCTTTGCCCTATGCCTTACGTCTCTGCCTCCTCATCTGTCTCGTTTGCTTTTGCTCAAGTAGCCATACCAACTATTTTTTTCTTTGCTCAATGCTTTGAATAAGGAGGAGAACAAAGCGCCTCCGCTTGCTAGAAACAAAACAACAAGACGCGGGGGTTAGGTCGTTCCTCCACGTATCTTGCTAGAGACTAAGCGTACGGTCGTTTCTCCCCGGAGCTTGCTCTTTGGCTCGCGTAGGGTCGTTCCTCCACGTAGCTTACCAAATAGCAAGCGTACGGTCGTTCCTCCCCTCCGCTTGCTGCCTCTCACGCCTACGCGCGCTAGCATGCTTGTAGTTTTCTTGCTCTTTAGCTAGCTTTTCGTTTTCGAGCTTCTCTGAATCCGGAGTTTTTCGAGAAAAGGTCCCATCGAAATATCATAATTGGATCGACCAGGCCAAATCATGAGTGAATAGAAAATTGAAAACGTACATAGCTGTTTCAGCTGAAATACTCGGAATAATTCTACCACTGCTACTAGGAGTAGTCTTTTTAGTGCTAGTTGAATGTAAAGTAATGGCTATTATGCAACGTCGAGAGGGCCCTGATGTAATGGGATTATTCACATTGTTACATCCTCTAGATGGTTTGAAATTGATTCTAAAAGAGCCCATTTCACGAAGTAGTGCTAATTTCTCCCCTTTTAGAATGGCTCCACTGGCTATATTTATGTTAATTCTGGTTGATGGGGCCGTTGTACATTTTGATTATGGTATGGTATTATCACATCCGAACATAGGACTACATTATTTGTTTTCCATATCTTCGCTAGGTGTTTATGAAATTATTACAGCAGGTTGGTCTAGTAATTAGGGGCGGCTGTTCGGTGGCCTATGATACTAGGACCAATAGGTCAAAAATGGGTTTGTGCCGGAGGTGTTGAACGATCTACTCTACACAGGTGTGGGCAACCAGGATAGGGCTCATAAACCCTTTCTTTCATTTATCAATAGAGCCCTGGTCGGTCACTTTTCCGGACCGGGATCGAGTTGTGGAAGTTATAAAAAAGAGATCTTTCTCTGAGCACCTCAGATCAAAGTAAGGATAGCTTGTCAAGCTGGCCTATATATATTAAATATCCATCTAGATAGATATATCTATCTAAATAATATATATAGTCGATTGGCTGTCTTTTAACCGGCTGTTCTTTGTCAACGCAAGTAAGGCGCCCGCTTAGGGAGCGCCTACAACACTTATGAAAAAGTTTGAGAATGGGTTCTTAAAAAAGGAAAAGGCCCTACGCCGTTTCGCAAGCCTTTGTGTCAGTCAACTAAGTAGGGCCTGAGACCCCCCTGCGAATCCGTAAATCTGAAGAGCATGCCGCAACAAAACGATGTTCCCCTATGCATTTCATTCTTTCCGGAAGGAAAAGAAAAGTACCCCCATCATGGTGAACCTCTCCTTGTGATCGGGATGAGGTAGATGCCTCCCAGCCGGGGGCGGATCGAATCGGAGTTTCCTTAGGTAGTCACCGACCTACAGTTATCCTTAAACTTCCGTGCTTGTGGAGAAGAAGCGAACAAAGGTACGCTCGCTTGCTGTTTTGTTCTCTGCCGTGAACTGGGATCGCTCGCCAGCTAGGTCAGATTGGAGCAAGATTTTTTGAGAACTGATTACCCATCTTCGGAGATAAGGGGCGGAACGACCTCTCGATCTACTTACTGCAGCCCAGGAAGAAAAACGTCGTCTAGGCGTTCCCTCTTGCTCCGATCTCCCCTACACCTAGCACGTTGTCTGGGCCAAGAGCCATAGTTGCTGTTTCCATTTGGTTGTTTTGTTTTTCTCGTTGTTGATACCGGCAAGACCCAACCAGATGATGTCTACTGGTTGGTAGCGAGAGGACAATTAGTACCTGCCTACCCAAAAGGGGCGCTGATTAAAAAACAATCATTTTTCTTTTTTTTCTTGCTCTCCCTTAGCAGCGGGAAAGTAGTCTATCTATCTGCCTAGCTTTGGTAGATTTCCCCCAACGCAATCCACAGAAATTCCACGAATCGCTTGGTTGATAAGTTAGACGACTCAGCAGCAGTGCGGAATGAAGTTTCTCTTCCGGTGGATCTGATCTATAGTTAAGTGCAATACATACCAAAAGGTTCGAAGAAAGAAGGCGCATAAGACTATATAACCAACCCACACTTCTGTATAACCTATCAAAATAAGTGAAGCGGCTGGATGCATAAGGGAAATGCACCTTTGTGAGACCTTATTCGGGATGCATAGGGGAGTCAACCTACAAGCACAGAAGAGCGTTGTACCGCTGCCCCTCTCTAAGTAAAGGTCAAGTCTCTCTTTTAGCTAGAATGGTTGGAAATGGAAAGAAGTCGAAAAGGGTCAAAAGCGGTTGTTAGCATCGAAGAGAGCCGTCATCGTCGAGAAAGTGGGAGTTTGGACTTGGCGAACGAGCTCTTGCCGCGGGAGAGGAAAGCGGGGCAGGCAAAATAACCATTCCGCTGGTTGATAGTGGAGCAAAGGTTGGATAAAAGATGGATAGGCATGCCAACTCATCCAAAAGGATTAGAAAGAGGAAGGGCTTGCAAGGTCGATCCCACATCTCATACAGAGGAGGAATACCAGGGATGAGTTGGGATAACTAACTCTACAGCTCACAAGAATGGGAAAAGTCATTTCACATTACTCCTGTTTTTCATAGCTTTATTATTGAGAGCAAGGTAGGGCAGATCCGGAGCGAGCAAAGCAAGCGTAGTGGAGAATCGACCCTATGATGAGCAAGAGAATAAAAAAGCTACGGCGAGAAAGCGAGAAAATGGAGAGTGAGCTAGCGAACAAAAAAATTACGCGCTAGGACGCGATCCATTTTCTCGCTTGTTGCTACGACTTTCTCGCTTATTAAGGAGGGGCTGCTCAATAGAAAGACGGAGCAGCATGTAGGTCCAAAATGATTCGAAGGGCACCAAAAAATAAGTGGAGTGTCCGAAGGAGAGCAGCAATTAATACGTACTCTATACGTGTGTACTAGTGTGCTCTTTCAAGTTTTCGCTTACTTTTTGACGTGCTTCATTTTCAGCGCCTTCGTTTGCTCTTTAGTGCGCGTAGAGTCGATCATTCCAGACCGGACCTGAACTTGAAAGTCTAGAAGGACTCTACACGAGCAATAGAGCAAGCTCCGGATATAATAGAAAACCGTAGTAGCAAGTAATGCGGACTCTATAGGTGTGCACTAGCACGCTCTCCATCATACCCTCCACTTGCTCTTTAGTGCACTTCGGGTCCTTTCTCTCTAGCAAGTGGAGGCTTGAAAGCCGGAGCGCGCTAGTGCGCGTGTATAGAGTTCGCTTCATTCGTGTATGCGCTCTTATTTTTCTCGAGAGCGTCTGCGTTCATACTACCTTTTCTCATTCGCTAGCTAGCGAGAAAATTGCACGCGTACTAGTGCGCTCCGACTTTCGAGCCTACGCTTATTTTCTCCGTTTTCTCGTTTGGTTGCTCTAACTTTCTTGTCTATCCTCTGCTTGCTGGCTCTCATGCCTACGCGCGCGTCATTTTTTGTTGCTAGCACACGTAAGCTCGATAGAATTCGCGTGCTCTCTAGCGCTAGGGTCGATCGTTCCTCCCCGAACCTGAACTTACTTTCTCGCTTTCTCGCTAGCTAGCTTGTATAGATTCCGATTTGCTATCTAGTGCACTTTTCATTTTCGAGCTTAGTAATGCTCTAAACCGTAGACTTACAACAGCCCTTCTCGTTTCAAAGCAGTCGAGCGTTCTGGAGATGGATTCAAATCTTCGATCATCAAAAAAGAACTCCTCCCCAATAAAGAGAAAGAAATCCATATGAATAGAAGTCGAGTGATCATGGAGCAACAAGGCGAGAAAGAGGATAGACGAACAAAGAAGCCTGAGAAAGGACCCGAACGAACCTTGCCTTTTCTGAACAGCCCTTCCCTTGTTGTGCAACTGTAGCAGAGAAGGGCTTATTCTCATCCGGTTGGAGCCAATCCTACTCTAGGCTTTGATTATCCCTACTAGCACCGCAACAACTTCTTGTTTTCGATCCCAAAGGCCTACTCAAAACGTTGAGGGGTAGCCACCAAGAAGAATGAATCCCCGAAGGCGTCCAATAAGATTGCCTTTCGAGTAATAATGGGACGGACGTTGATTCCAAACTCCCAGGAATGAAAATGAGGGGAGGCTTTCACTTACTACCCCTCCCAATCGAATGAATCGTAACATTTGTAATGATCAATTTTAGGGAGCCCTATTGCTCAGTTAGAGTTGATAGGTCCATCCCAACCAGAACTCAAACAACCTTCAAAATATTGCTATAGAAGCACGCATTTCTTCGTCCACAACAGTTGTCTCTTTCGGTCCTGGCTAGATGGTACTGTTCTCCGATTAATATCCTGTCAAATAATGTCAAATTTGTTGTATCAATGATATTATCAATCAACGAATTGCTAGTTGGAGAGGGGGTCCATTACGTGTTAGCTACCTCTAGAATAGCTAGCCATTCTTGGCAAGATTTCAAAATGGTGGGCGGGAAATGAAAAGGATAGAGTCCCCTCTCTCTCCGAGTTTCTACTACTCTACTAAGTAGCACTTCTACTATTCAATCATAGAATTGATTCCGATTAAGTTTCAAAACGGAAAGCGCGCTAGCAGTAGCGAGAAAATGGAAAGCGAGAAAACGGAAAGCGCGCTAGTGGGAAAGCAAGCGTAGGCTTTCGATAGAAAGTCGAAGCATGTATGAGAGAGAAAACAACAAATACGTTAGCGCGCGTAAGCTCTCCCCATAGCTTACTCTCCAGCAAGCATAGTGAGGAGGAACGACGATCCAGAGCACGCAGAGAGCAAGTTAGGGCTTGAAAGTCTCCGCCCGCTAGTGTGCGCTCCGTTTTTTTGCAGGCTCTGATGTCGTAGCAACAATAGAGCAAACAGTACTTTATACAAGTGAGAAAGCAAAAAAGTGAAGGGGAGTGACGCTCTCAAGAAAAGGTAGGAGCGCAAACGCTCTCGAAAAAATATAGAGCACAAACGCGAGAAAATAGTAGACTTGAGAGTATACGAGAAAACGGAGCGCGCACTAGCACGCGGAGGCATGAGAGCGAAAGCCTCCGCTTGCTAGGGAGGAACGACCCTACGCAGGCAAGCAAGCTACGGCTTTCGATAAAAAGTCGGAGTGCACGGATTCTTGTTTTCTACCTTTGCTAGTGTGTAGGGTCTCCCCAGCAAGCGGAGGTCCGAAAGGACCCAAAGCGCACCAAAGAGCAAATGGAGGGTCCGAAAGAGAGCGCGCATTTGCGCCTATACCTTCCTCGATAACAAGCAAGCGGAGGGGGAGGAACAAGACCCGTAGCGCACTAGCGCGCATAGGCTTGAAAGTCGTAGCTTGCTGGCTCTCACGCCACGCGTGCTAGCACGCTCTCCGTTTTCTCGCTCCCTGTAGCTTGTCAGAGAGCAAGCGTACGGCTTCCAGTGCCTCCACTTGCTGGGGAGAAAGGATCCGAAATGCGTAAGCGAAGGGTTCGAAGAATAGCGCGCTAGTGCACAAGTAGTTTTCTTGCTTGCTGCGTAGACTTTCTCGCCTAGCAATCAGAGGCTGCTTGAAAACCAGAGCACTTTCTCGCCTAGCAATCGGAGGCTGCTTGAAAGCCAGAGCACACTAACGCTTTTCTTACTTGCTCGCTCTAACTTTCTAGCTCAAAAACATAAATGACGCTAGGGCACTTTTCGTTTTTGAGCTCCTTCTTTGATTCTCATCATATTAAAAGGGCACGGCTCTATATGAGGCTCGTACTGTAGTGCACGGAAGTTGCTGGCCGGAGGCTGCTCAACTGTTCGAGCGCAATGCAGTGGTGGTTGGTTCCGATTGGACAAGGGTAGAATGCCATGTCCAAGGTCCAGTACAGTAGGTAGCAGGCGTGTTCGTTTTGGCTCCGAGCGAAAACGAGAAATAGGCCAGGAATAGTTCCAGCCTTGCTGCTATGTACGTTGACCTTGACTTGACAAATTCATCCAATTGAACCCACACTCAAAGGAGGACCACAAGTTGGGGGCAGGGCTCGACGAAAGAGAAAGTATCAGCATTAAGAAAATTCTTGGGGTTAGCAGTGAAAGAAAGAGCCCGACATTCATTTCTTCATTCATATTCATAGCTGAGTCCACTAAAAGAGGGACCGACCTCATCGTGGTGATGAGAGGACATCTCTGATCGTTCACCTCTAATGTGACACGTTCCCTCCTTGTTATATGATCAATGGGATCAGTCGGCTAGAGAGCAGGGCCATTCTTATTCCGGGGAGGCTCGTCCCCTCCCTGTCTCGCTCACCCCTCTCTCCTCTCTTCCCATCTCTCTTTATATCTCTCTATCTCCCTATTCTCTCCCACCTCTTCTTTCTCTACGTCTCTTCCCTTTCTCTCACCTCCTCTCTCTTATACCTCTCTTCCTCTCTCTCTCCCCTCAATCTCTATCTCTCATCGTCTCTCTATCTCTCTCCCCCTCTCTCACCGACCCAATCTCTCTCACTCCTCTCTCCCCCTCTCTCTCTATCTCTCCCCTTTCTCTATGCCATCTCTCTCTTCTAACTCTCTCTCTCCTTTCTCTATTTCTCCCCTTTCTCTCTCACTAACTCTCTCCTCCCCTCTCTCCACATCTCTCTATCTATCTCTCCCCATTCCCTCTTTCACTCTCTCTCAAATCTCCATCTCCTCTCTCTATTATATCAATCTCTCTCTCCCTCACTCCCTTCTCTCTCTCCCCTCCTCTCTTTATCTCTCCCTTTCTCTCTTTCATTATGTTTCCCCCTCTCTCCTCTCTATCTCTCTCCTTGTCTCTATCACTCTCTTCGCTCTCTCTCCGTATCTCTCTCCTCCTCTCTCTCTTTATCACTCTTCTCCTCTCTCTATCTCTCTCACTCTCTCTCTTCTCCTCTCTCTATCTCTCCATGTTCTCTCTCTCACTATCTCTCTTTCTCTCTCTCCCTCCATTTTTGTCTCTCTCTTTATCTCTCTCTTCCTCTCTCTCCCATCTCTCTCCTCTCTCCCATCTCTTTCTCTCTCTCTCCACTCTCTCTATCTCTCCCCTTTCTCTCTCTCCATTCTCTCTCTCTTTCCTCCTCTCTCACCCTCTCTCTCTCCCCGTCTAACTCTCTCTATCTCTCTCCCTCTCTCTCTCCCCGTCTCACTCTTTCACATCTCTCTCTCCTATCCTTCTCTCACTCTATCTCTAATCTCTCTCTTATCTCTCTATCTCTCCTTCTCTCTCATCTCTCTATCTCTTTCTATCTATCTCCCCCCTTTCACTCTCTCACAATCTCTCCTATCTCTCTCCTATAACTCTGGTGCGAACCCCACCAATATGCTGATAACATACTACACCAAATATGGTAAAAACCTCAAAACTTTCACGACGCAAGTGCGAAAATATGTAATATACCTTGTTTATGTGAGAAAAAAGGTAAGGAATATGTAGACGCCACACCAAAATCCTCTAAGAAGAACTCTTAGAAAACCTCGGGTGATAAGTATTGATTGCTTGAACGCCGCAGGTAAAAACCTGATAAGTTCAAAAAAGCTTTTTCAAGATAGAAAGAAGACAAAACCTCACAAGATTGAAATTTTAAAGTGTGTCTTCTCCAATATTGTGGAGTATGCCTTTTATAGGCTCAAAAAACAACCGAATAGCCCACAAAATAAGAAAAAAAAATCTATTATGGTTATAAGCTAACCATATCTAATCTAAATATCAAGGATATTTAATAACTAATTTAAAAATCTGAACTACCTAATATTATCCTAAGAGATTTATTAATAAATCTATTAATAAATCTCATCTTATTAATTAAATATGGATCTTCTCTTGTGCTCATCTTGGTCTCTTCATTTGGGCTTCCATTTGAATATTCAACAATCTCTTTAATTAGCCCATATAACTTCTTTGAATCTTTTAGCTCCTTAACCTTGTGATAGGGCCCTCTTAAAGTCTCAAGTGATCATTTATCCCATTTGGTGACAAAGTGTTCAGCTCCATTTGCACGTTCGGTTGATTGGACTTGTGAATTTGTAGACTATTTTGTCAGATTCACATCATGAATATTCAAGTGGAAGCCCAAATGAAGACTAAGATGAACACAAGAGAATGTTCATATTTAATCAATAAGGAGAGATTTATTAATAGATTTATTAATAAATCTCTTAGGATAATATTAGGTAGTTTAGATTTTTAAATTAGTTATTAAATATCCTTGATATTTAGATTAGATATGGTTAGCTTATAACCATAATAGATTTTTTTCTTATTTTGTGGGCTATTCGGTTGTTTTCTGAGCCTATAAAAGGCATACTCCACAATATTGGAGAAGATACACTTTGAAATTTTAATCTTGTGAGGTTTTGTCTTCTTTCTATCTTGAAAGAGTTTTTTTGAACTTATCAGGTTTTTACCTGTGGCATTTAAGCAATCAAGACTTATCACCCGAGAATTTCTAAGAGTTCTTCTTAGAGGATTTGGGTGTGGCGTCTACATATCTTATACCTTGTTTCTCACATAAATAAGATATATTCCATCTTTTCGCACTTGTGTCGTGAAAGTCTTGGGGTCTTTGCCATATTTGGTTTAGGGTGTCGTCAGCATATTGGCGGGGTTCACATCAGTTGGTATCAGAGCACATGGTTGCACAACAAGCTCCATCCCATCTTTTATATCTAGTTTTTTTTTATCTTCTTTACCTATTTCTATTCTCTTAAAAAAACAAAAAGAATCTCGTCTTCTTCTATCTATTTTCTTCTTGGTAAGTGCAAAAAAAAAAAAGAAAGAAAAAGCCAAAAGAAATTCATGCAAAAAAAAAAGAAAAAAAGAAAGAAAAAAAAGAGAGAAAAAAAAAGAGCAAAAAAAATTCGTGAAAAGAAGGCAAAAGAAAAAAAAAAGAGAGGCACACAATTCTATCTTATATCTCATTCTTATTCTGCTCTATCTAAGTCTATTACTTCATTTTATCTTAATTTCTTTCTCCTCCATCTAAATTTTACTCTTATTTCCGAGTCTATTCATACCTCTCACTTAAATTTTTTGGAATTTCTTTTTGAAAACCTTTATCAATATGTCTTGATTGTTCCTCAAGTTGAACTGCTTCGTAAAAATTATTTGTTTTCAAAGTTCAATTCAGATTGAAAGAAGACATATGAGTGGAAAAAGGCAAGAGTGCTTTAAATCTATAAGAAAAAGCCATTTGAGTGTGAAACAAGAGTGTTTGAGAGAAACATGTGAGAGAGAGTTGCGAGGTTCTTTTCTTTCTAACAATTGTCAGGTTCAGAAGGCCCAACGAAAAGGAAACACAATGAAGGAAGAGGGTTCCATACCGCCTATTTAAAACATACAGTGGAAAGCAATGAAGAGGGAAATAGAACATATAGTGAAGTCTGAATTTCAGTCTCTTCATACCCGAATGGGTCAGTTGGAGGAAGGAGTGAGACAACACTCACATCAACATACTTCCATTGAATGATCGTGGAGCAGTCGATCTTGATGCTTCGAACCACAGGAACTGGGAGAGTTAAATGATCTCCAAGTTAATCATGGCAACATCAAGCTCAATTCCTTCAATCAACCTACTACTTGGGACAAACCATGGATTGATGATATCTTGGACAACCAACGTGAGAAGTTATTTCATACTCGTTGCTCTATGAACAATAAGGTTTGTTGTGTTATCACAGATGGGGAAAGATGCACTAACTTTGCTAGCACTAAGCTTGTGGAGAAGTTGGCATTACATACAATGAAGCATCCAAGTCCATATCAAATTAAAAGGCTGAATGATCAACCCAAACTCGAGGTAACCCAACAGGTGATAGTGTCCTTCTCTATTGGGAAATATCAGGATGAAATATTATGTGATGTAGTACCAATGCATGTATGTCATATTTTATTAGGAGAACCTTGGAAGTTAGATCATCACGTTACATATGTAGATTAACATATAGGTACTCATTCATGATAAATAATAGACCAATATCTCTTGTACCTTTGACTTTACAACAAGTTTTTCAGGATCAGTTGAAAAAGAAAAAGGCAAATGAAAAGAAAATAGCAGAAAGATAAGAGAGAAAAGCCATGATTGAAGAGGAAGAGATAAAAGACAATATTGAAAAAGAAGAGAGAAAAATCAAAGAGAGAAAAGCTGGAATTGAAAATGATGAGAGAAAAGGCAATGTTGAAAAAGAAGAGAGAAAAGCCATAATACAAAGAAAAGAGAGTAAAAAGATTTTTATGGAGAGAAAAAGTGAGATAAAGAGAGATATAATTTTAGATCAAATCCTTACAGTACTTATATACAAGGATTTATGTTTTACTAACTATATTGTCGGATATTTGTTGAGCATTAGTATTTCTCTTATGCAGGAATTCAAGAATGTCATTCATAAGAAGAAAGCTCTTAGTTTACAACCTGATCGAGAAATCAAGTATCAAATTCAAAACCAAATCCTAAATTTGATGAAGCTGAGATATGTACGGGATAACATGATTTCAGGTATTGTGCAAATGCCTAAGAAAGACAAAATTTGGCGAAGGTGTGTTAATTTTTGAATCATCAACCGTATGAAGGTAATGTATCTTCACTCTATTCCTCAAGTAAATATTATGCTAGATGAGTTGCATGAAAACTATTTGTTTTCAAAATTTAATCACAAGAGTGAATATTCTGAAATTCAAATGAAAGCTTATTATGGATTGAAAACTGCATTAAAAGTAAAACATGGTTTATATGAATGGTTGGCTATGATTTTTAGTTTGACTAATGCATATAACACTTTTATGAGGTTAATAAATTATATCATGCGTGCTTTTATTAAAAACTTTGTTGCCATATATTTTGATAAGATCATAATATACAACAATTACTTAGATAAACATGAAGGATATTTAAAAATTACCTTGCAAGTTTTTAGGAAATATTAGTTGTTTGCCAAATTGAAGAATTGCATATTGTGTTTAGGTAAACTTGTATTTCCTGGATATGTTATAAGTTTTGAAGGTATTGGCATTGACATGGAAATTAAGGTAATTCGAGATTGGCAAACACCTTATTTGGTAAGTCAGGAAAGAAGAACAATTGCACATTATAATGAAAAGTTCAGCAGAGTAGCCCTCAAGCTGAATGAGTATCATACAAGGTGGGTAGAATTCATTTATACATCCAGTTATGTGATCAAGTGTAAGCAAGGTATGAAAAATGTAGTTGCTCATACATTATCTAGAAGGTACGTTTTGCTTACAATCATTGATAATAAATTGTTTAATTTTTCTTGGAACACTTTGTTGGTTACAAAACTTCTATTTTCAACTGCATGTTTATCACATGTTGTGTTTGCATATAATCGTTATATTTATTCAGTGATTAAGTTATCACCATTAGAGATTATCTATGGTTTTAATCCATTGGATAGAAAAACTCAAGAAAATATTAATCTTTACAACAAGAGTTTCATGAAAGTTATTTTTGATCCAAGGATTTGGGTTAGTTTACATATGAGGAATGAACGGTTTATGGATAGAAAACTATCAAAATTTCTTAGATTAGAGAGATCATTTAAAGTGTTAAAACTCATTAGTAATACTTACAACAATAAGTTATCTGATAAATATACCGTTAGCTATAGCATACATATTTCTAATTTAGTTTCTTTTGGTGTAGGTGATGAAGGAACAGAAGATTTGAGGACAAATCATTTTCAAGAGGGGGAGAATGATGTGAATCTGACAAAAGAGTCTACAAATTCACAAGTCCAATCAACTGAACGTGCAAATGCGCTGAACACTTTGTCACCAAATGGGATAAATGATCACTTGAGACTTTAAGAGGGCCCAATCACAAGGTTAAGGAGCTAAAAGATTCAAAGAAGTTATATGGGCTAATTAAAGAGATTGCTGAATATTCAAATGGAATCCCAAATGAAGAGCCCAAGAGAAGGTCCATATTTAATTAATAAGGAGAGATTTATTAATAAATCTCTTAGGATAATATTAGGTAGTTCAGATTTTTAAATTAGTTATTAAATATCCTTGATATTTAGATTAGATATAGTTAGCTTATAACCATAATAGATTTTTTTTCTTATTTTGTGGGCTATTCGGTTGTTTTCTGAGCCTATAAAAGGCATACTCCACAACATTGGAGAAGATACACTTTTTGAAATTTCAATCTTGTGAGTTTTGTCTTCTTTCTATCTTGAAAGGGCTTTTGAACTTATCAAATTTTTACTTGTGGCGTTCAAGCAATCAAGACTTATCACCCGGGGTTTTCTAAGAGTTCTTTTTAGAGGATTTGGGTGTGGCGTCTACATATCCCATACCTTGTTTCTCACATAAACAAGGTATATTCCATCTTTTCGCACTTGCGTCGTGAAAATCTTGGGATCGTTGCCATATTTGGTGTAGGGTGTCGTCAGCATATTGGCGAGGTTCGCATCAATCTCTCTCCCTCTCTCTCTCTCACTCTCTTTCCTCCTTTCTCCCTTTCTCTCTCCCCGTCTATCTCCCCCTCTCTCCCTCTCTCTCTCCTTCTCTCTCTCCCCGTCTCACTCTCTCCCATCCCTCTCTCCTATCCTTCTCTCACTCTATCTCCAATCTATCTCTCCTCTATTTCCTCTCTCTATCTCTCCATCTCTCTCTCCCTGTCTCTCTATCTATCTCTCCCCTTTCACTCTCTCACAATCTCTCCTATCTCTCTCTCCATGTCTCTCTCCTATATCTATCTCCCTCTCTCTATCTCTCCCCTCCTCTCTCTCTCCCTTTCTCTCTATCACTCTCTTTCCTCCTTTCTCCCTCTCTCTCTCCCTATCTCTCTCTCATCCTCTCTCTACTCTCTCTATGATGCGAACCCTGCCAATATGCTGACGACACCCTACACCAAATATGGCAAGACCCCAAGACTTTTAGGACGCAAGTATAAAATGATGGAATATATCTTGTTTATGTGAGAAACAAGGTATCGGATATCTAGACGCCACACCCAAATTCTCTAAGAAGAACTCTTAGAAAACCCTAGTGATATGTCTTGAATTGCTTGAACGCCACAGGTAAAAATATGATAAGTTCAAAAAGCTCTTTCAAGAAAAGAAAGAAGACAAAACTCACAAGATTGAAATTCCAAAGTGTCTGTCCTCCAATGCTGTGGAGTATGCCTTTTATAGGCACATATAACAACTGAATAGCTTAAAAATAAGGAAAATATATCTTATGGTTACGCCAATTTAAAAATCTAAAGTAACTAATTAAATATCTAATATTATTATTTAATATCGTAGAACATTTATTATATAAATAAATCTATACTCATTAATTAAATATGAATCTTTTCGTGGCCTTTTCTTGGGCTCTTCAATTGGGCTTCCATTTGGATTTTTTTTCGGCAATCTCTTTAATCAGCCCATATAAAGCTTGTTTGAATATTTTAGCCCCTTAACCTTGTGATTGGACTCTCTTTAAGTCTCAAATAATCATTTATCCAATTTGGTGACAAAGTGTTCGGCTCTATTGCAGGTTCGTTTGATTGGGCTTGTGAATTTATAGACTCTTTTGTCGGATTCACATCACTCTATCTCTCCCCTTTCCCCCTCTATCTCTCTCCCTCTCTCTCTCCCCGTCTCTCTCTCATCCTTGGGAGGTATCAGGAAGGAATTGGAATGGAATAATATCGATTCTTACAGATAGAGAAGAAAGGGTTCTCTATTGATTCAAAGGTTGTACCTATGCTATGGGATAGGGATAGAGAAGGAGGAAAAAAATGGAAGATTTCACTCTTCTGATCGAAAAAGAAAATGAATTTCGTACCCTTCGTTCAATGGGAAAATGGGTCAGATTCTACAGGATGAAACCTATGGGACTTAAGTAATGATGAAAGGAAATAAAAAAAGAAATAAAGAAAAAATAGAATATTATGCAATGCCTTTAAACCTCTTGACAAAAATCATTTTATAGAGAGCTATCTGTTCTGTCCAAAATTCTTGAAAGAACTTATTATCTTGTTATTTAGTTACTTTAATTACTAGTACTTTTTTCTTATCTTGCTTTTGTATGATTGCCTTGTTCGACAAAAAGTGCATTTTTATGCAATAATTGCATTGTAGCGAGTATAGTTTAGTGGTAAAAGTGTGATTCGTTTTATTAATCCCTTGTATAGTTAAGGGGTTCCTCGGTTTGATTCTTATTCCAAGCAGAAACTTTCTTTTTCAAAAGGATTTTCTCCTTTACCTCACAATGAAAGGTTCGAGGAAAATATATATTCTCGTGATTTGTATACAATGGTCAAGTATAAATTGAAAAACTGAATTATTAAATTAATTGTGAAACATAATATTTGTTTGAATTGGATCAACACTTCCAATTTTATAAGTATGAATAAAAAATCCATGAAAAAAGATAGAAAAGTGGATCTCTAATCGTAACTAAATCTTCCATTTTTGGTTTATATAGAAAATATTGAAATAAAATAGTTATTAAAGGACGTTTTAGTTTACTAGGGACATTAACATATTTTTTGAACTCGGTGGAAATAAAATACTTTTCCTAAGGATCATTTTAAATAATCATTTCAAATAGAAATAGAGAACGAAGTAACTAGGAATATTGTTAGAATACCGTATAGGGATTATCTAAAAAGTAAATTATTTTGAATACATTTATTTAAAGAGAAAAGCTGACATAGATGTTATGGGTTGAATTATTTATATTTATTTCGTACACATCTTATTTATATCTATATTTTCTATTTTGGAATTTAGCTATCTTCCATTCATAAAGGAGCCGAATGAAAGTCAAGTCTCATGTTCAGTTTTGAATTAGAGAAGTTTAAAATGATGAATCAACGTTGACTATAACCCTTAGCCTTCCAAGCTAACGATGCAAGTTCGATTCCCGCTACCCGCTATATTTAATACGCTTACCATTAGACTTAATATATTAGATTAGAAAAAGCTAGTATACATTAGACTTAATATATTAGATTAGAATAAGCTATAGATTATTATGAGTATATTAGAATCCAATTTTTAGAAGTATTCTATTATAAATTAATAATCATCGAATCAAATAAACAATTCAAATCTATATAATATAGAAAGATGGATACTCCTCCATGTGAAATAAAAAAATAGAAATAGCGTCCTTAGTCTAATGGATAGGACATAGGTCTTCTAAATCTTTGGTATAGGTTCAAATCCTATTGGACGCCCTCATTTTGAGCTTATCAATCAAATTAGATTCCACTTTCTTTTCTATTAATTAAATAAAATAATTGTTGGACGCCCTCATTTTGAGCTTATCAATCAAATTAGATTCCACTTTCTTTTCTATTAATTAAATAAAATAATTGTTGAAATGTTGAGTGATCCATTTATTTACCTTATCAATCAAATTAGATTCTATTTTCTTTTCTATTAATTAAATAAAATAATTGTTGAAATGCTGAGTGATCCATTTATTTACCCTATACCTCTTCCTGAAGTAGAAAGCGTTCCTTCTGTTCCTAAATAGCTTCTTTTAAAAGGGCTTATGATTTTTCAGTAAATATTTTAGTAGAAGATATAATTTATTGAAAATGAGGTTTATTCGTTTTTACATAAGTACGTAACTCAACGAGAAATTTCCTTACCTGTGGAATTTCTAATGAATCAAGATAACCATTCGTTCCAGTATAGATAGTCATTATCTGCTCTTCCAAGGGGCTGATTGGGATTATTTAAGCAACTCACGTAATCATTGACCTCTTGCTAATTGATTCTGGGTAGCTTTATTGAGATTCAAAGCAAATTATGCAAAGGCTTCTAATTCTGCGAATTGCACCAATTCCAATTTTCATTTTCCGGCTACTTGTTTCATGGCTTTAATTTGAGGCATAGATCCTACTCTAGAGACAAGAATACCCACATTAATAGCAGGTCTGATCCCAACATTGAATAGATCGGCTGATAAGAATATTTGTCCGTCTATAATGGAAATTACATTAGTAGGAATATAAGCCGAAATATCTCTTGACTGGGTCTCAACTATTGGTAAGGCAGTCATACTTCCTTTACCTAAATCAGAATTGAATTTAGCAGCCCTTTCCAAAAGGCGTGAATGCAAATAAAAAATATCTCTCGGATAAGCTTCACGCCCGAGCGATCTTCGTAATAGAAGAGACATTTGGCGATAAGCCAGTGCTTGTTTGGAGGGATCATTATAAATGATTAAAGTGTTGCTCACGATACATAAAAAATTCAGCCAAAGCTGCTCTCCTACCACAATAGTGTATTCCATAGTGCCCCTTTTCTGGAGAGTATTCACTACCTGAGCCACAAAAGATGCTTTTTGACCAATAGCTACTACATAAACGCA
>CM057744.1:14706000-14753500 GCA_030064425.1 Trapa bicornis | reverse complement strand
GTTTCTCAACGTTTCTTAGCATCCTAGTGTTTTTTAGGGTTTTATAGGGTTTCTTATTGTTTCTTAGGGTTTTATTGGGTTTTTTTTAGAGTTTCTTATGGTTTTGTAGGGTTTCTTAGCATTTATTAGGGTTTTATAGGATTTCTTAGGATTTTTTAGCATTTTTTAGTGTTTCTAAGTTTCTTAGGATTTATAAGGGTTTATTAGCATTTCTTAGAGATTCGTAGCATTTTTTTAGCGTTTCTTAGGTTTCTTGATTTTTTTAGAGTTTCCTAGCATTTCTTTGGGTTTCTTAGGGTTTTATAGGGTTTCTTAGTGTTTTTTTTGGGTTTTTTTTAGAGATTCTTAGCGTTTTTTAGGGTTTATTAGCGTTTCTTAGCATTTTTAGTGTTTCTTAGGGTTTCTTAGAGTTTCTTAGGGTTTTTATGGTTTTATAGGGTTTCTTAGTATTTTTTTTAGTTTTTTTAGAGTTTCTTAGGGTTTATTAGCATTTCTTAGCATTTTTTTAGCGTTTCTTAGGGTTTCTTAGAGTTTTTTTAGTATTTCTTAGATTTTCTTAGCATTTCCTTGCATTTCTTATTGTTTCTATGAGTTTTCTAGGGTTTATTAGCAGTACTTAGGGTTTCATAGGGATTCTTAGGGTTTGTTAGGGTTTATTAGCGTTTCTGAGTGTTTCATAGGGTTTTTTTAGCATTTCTTAGCGATTCTTAGCATTGTTTTAGCGTTTCTTGGGTTTCTTAATGTATTTTAGGATTTATTAGCGTTACTTAGCATTTTTTAGCATTTTTAGGGTTTTATAGGGTTTCTTAGCATTTTAAGAGTAGAAATCCCCTAGAGCAAATGTAATAAAAGAATCCTACCAAGGAAGGAAGCCCCGAAAAGACATGCGTATCCCAATTAAGAGGAAATGGAACCAACCCTTATTTAGGAAATGTTTTCCAAGGAAGGAAATATTGTAATGGTCCAGTGTGACCTATTTGGAGAGAATAGGAGAACCATGTAGAAAGAGGAAAACTAGTAACAACGCACATCCAAAGATAATGAATAAAACCCTAAGAAAGGATGAGATGTAATAAAGACTACACTCTATGATGGACAATAGGATGGGCATGAATACAGTTGCCCAGACAATAGGACCAGAAAAATAAAGAGAAAGAGATAGTTAAAGAACTGGTCTTCGAGAGAACCATCAATTTAAACCACAACAAAGAAGGGAGAAGTGAAAAGGCCAAAACATTGGGAAAGAAGAATGAAGGAAAATCCTTAAAGCAATTGATGGCCAAAACCGGGTTTATAGACTTAAGACAGTTAAGTGAGCCTCACGAAGGGCGAACAAGAGAATTTGAAACAAGGAGGATGTGAACCCTCCTTAAACGATAATAATCTAACGAATTAGCACCAAAAGATGCTGTGACAAGTATGAATGAGTGGACAACCCATACTAAGATAATAAAGGAAAGAATGTTTGAGAAACGTTGTGAAAGTAAATCCCCCAAATAAGATGTGGCTAAGAAGGAATAACCACAATTGGTAAGACGGGTCATAGTCCACACGCGCATATGAAGCTTAAAGAGTGGACGACCGAGCATAGGGTGGAATACACGAAATAAAACCAATAATCAGAAGTATACCATCTAAGGAATAAGGGATAAAACAAAAGTTATGGATAGAGAAGGATTCAAAGCAAACAGATGCCATAACATAGATAAAGGTGCAAAGAAAGGGAGAAAGAACAATACAATAAATGATAAGGAGGTTGAGCATGTAACTCCTAAGATGGAAATCTCTATTATAAGAGACATAGTAGAGAACAAAACTAGAAGGAGTGAACCTTCCCAAGCGAAGTAATCGACACATAGATCGAAAGCAATTATTGTAGAATGAAGAATGATGAAGTGATTTATGAACAATTATTGTAGAATGAAGAAAGAAATCCATGCGGTTATGTGAGACATAACTTCAAAGGCATGATGGATGAGAGAATAATGGTAAAAAGGATAGTTGAGGAATGCAATCAAAAGAAAAGAGGGATGAATTTATATGATCCCTAAAAGGTAAAAAAAAAAAGCTAAGAGAGACCTTCAAGGAGATGTTCTAGAAATCTAATAGATAAAGACAGGTCCTAGAAAATGCCATGCTGTAAGGGGTATGTAAGCCCAACAATCCTGAGAAGAATATGACTTAAAGTAAGGAAGAGTCAGCTAATAAGCATGACGAGGTCGAATATAAAAATTTGGACCGAAGTTATAATAGATAACGAATGGAGCAAAGGTCAAAATAGAATGAAAAAGTGATAATAAAGAAAACCATGGAAACAAGTACATAACACCCAAAAGAACATTGAGCTAAAGGTTTCAATGACCAAGGGGTTAACTAGACACAAGAATGGTTAGGTATCTTGGAATTCCCAATCTTGAGTACAAAACCTCAAAGGGAAGAATGTGCTCTAAGCAAAAAAAGATATAAAAAGTAAGGTATGTCTTGTTATGATAAACTCCATAGAGGGAGTAAATAATATAAAGGAAAAGAAATTCCTTAAGTGAAGGATGTAAAAAGGACTAATTGAAAGAACAAGAGAAGAGTTTGCATGTTAAGCAAACAACAAATGGACATCAAAGAAAATGGTTCCTCATGCAAGGTTGCAAATTAAGTTTTGGGGACAAAACTCCTAAAAGGAGGGGAGAGTTGTAAACCCCGCACTTTTGAGTTAAGGAAAATCGGGAAAGAACCGGTCAACCTGAGTAAGAAAACCGAGCCGGTTTACAAACTCGATCATTTGGGAACAAGCAATTTGGAAATTTATAACTTCCGGGTGATCCAAAGGGTTCATTAAAGCTTGGAAATTAAGACAAATTAGAAGAGAAAAACTAAATTGGTTCAGATGAACAAGAATCCATAAGAACTTTGAAGTTAAGTGTGCTTGCTTGAGAGTAGTGTGAGGATGGGTGACCTCTTGGGAAGTATAATAGCCATAAATTTAATATATATTTAATTATTGTAATTAATACCAATATTTTAATACCTAAATTTAATTATTAGAATTAATACAAATAATTTAATACCGAAATTAAATTATTGTTTCCAATAATTTATGGCAATATTAATACTAGTAATAAATCTCTCCTATTTAATATACAATTTTACAACTATATAAAGATGTCATCCACATTCATTCTCCTCACACCCGAACACTTTTTTCTCTCTCTCTCTCTCTCTCTCTGCTGCTCTATTTCCCGGTGAAGCTTAAACCAGAGCTTCGACTTGAAAATTTTTCTTAACCTCGGAAGGAGAGGTCAGGCTCTTTAGAGCCAGAGAGAAGTCAGCTATCTGATAGAAAACTCCAGTCAATCCAAGAATCACTAGAGAAGTGCCGACATGATGGAATAGTGAAGCAGCTCTGGCGGCCCGAAGCTGCCCTATTTCGGCTGAGTTGAAATTGGCCATTTCGAGCCCTACTTAGGCCAAACCAAGCCTTACCAAAACTTTCTTTTCCCTCCCACGGCCGAATTAGGACTGAAAGGTATGCCAATTTGGCTCCACTCTATAATTTCCCGCCGGTGTTAGAGAGAGAATCGGTACAATTTCAATAATGAAATTCTAACTCAATTCGGCATCAATTGATGTCATTCTTGATTCTAGGATGAACCTCAAGATGAGAGCTATCTGCCTAGATCGAAAGCTCGGACCGTCGTGCCCTCACTGGTGAGAAATCGAAGCTTTCTCTCTCTACAGTATGTTTTCTGGCGAAACTCCATTTGAGCTCGTTTTGGGGACAAAACACCTAAAAGGAGGGGAGAGTTGTAAACCCCGCACTTTTGAGTTAAGGAAAATCGGGAAAGAACCGGTCAACCCGAGTAAGAAAACCGAGCCAGTTTACAAACTCCATCATTTGGAAACAAGCAATTTGGTAATTTACAACTTTCAGGTGATCCAAAAGGTTCATTAAAGCTTGGAAATTAAGACAAATTAGAAGAGAAAAACCAAATTGGTTCAGATGAACAAGAATCCATAAGAACTTTGAAGTTAAGTGTGCTTGCTTGAGAGTAGTGTGAGGATGGGCGACCTCTTGGGAAGTATAATAGCCATAAATTTAATATATATTTAATTATTGTAATTAATACCAATATTTTAATACCTAAATTAAATTATTATAATTAATACAAATAATTTAATACCGAAATTAAATTATTGGTTCCAGTAATTTATGACAATATTAATACTAGTAATAAATCTCTCCTATTTAATATACGATTTTACAACTATATAAAGATGTCATCCCCATTCATTCTCCTCACACCCGAACACTTCTCTCTCTCTCTCTCTCTCTCTCTCTACTGCTCTATTTCCCGATGAAGCTTAAACCAAAGCTTCGACTTGAAAATTTTTCTTAACCTCGGAAGGAGAGGTCAAGCTCTTTAGAACCGGGGAGAAGTCAACTATCTGATAGAAAACTCCAATCAATCTAAGAATTACTAGAGAAGCGCTGACATGATGGAATAGTGAAGCAGCTCCGGCGGCCCGAAGCTAACCCTATTTCGGCTGAGTTGAAATTGGCAATTTTGAGCCCTACTTAGGCCAAACCAAGCCTTACCAAAACTTCCTCCACCCTCCCACGGCCGAATTAGGACTGAAAGGTATACCAATTCGGCTCTACTCTATAATTTCCCACCGGTGTTAGAGAGAGAATCGATACAATTTCAATAATGAAATTCTAACTCAATGCGGCATCAATTGATGTGATTCTTGATTCTAGGATGAACCTCAAGAAGAGAGCTATCTGCCTAGATCGAAAGCTTGGACCTCCGTGCCCTCACCGGTGAGAAATCAAAGCTTTCTCTCTTTATAGTATGTTTTCCGGCGAAGCTCCATTTGGGCTCGTTCCGTTGTTAAAATCTGTGATTCAAAGTTTATTAGAATGGTATGAACATGCAGAAACTCAATTTCAACTCCAATTTCAATAATTAGAAGTGTTTGATCGGTCAATTTGATGAAATCAAATTCGGTAGTGTTGAAGAGTTGAAATTGGGGAAAAAATTGGGGATTTTCGAAATTCAAAGGGCCAAAATGCAATTTTATGAAATTGAGTGTCAATTGGGCATGAAAATAATGTTGGAGGACCAATTGAGGAATTTTGGAATTTTTGGGGCAAAACTTACCATTTTTGTAAAGGAAGGGCAAAATGGTAATTTTGGAAAATTTGGGGGACCAAATTGGAAATTTGGGAAATTAAACCCCTTTTTGGTGAAATTGAATAAATTGAGGTCCCAAGATAAATTTTAAAAGTTACGAGACTCAATTTGAGGAAAAATCAACATTTGGGACTTAAAGTTAAAGAGAAATAACTTTAGGGACCTAATTGCAAATAACTAAAAGTTTGAGTTTTCTCATTTATTGGAAATGAGTGAAGGCTGTTATGCCGAGTAATAATGAACAAGGATGTTCATATCGTGTAGGAACGTGAAATACCGGGAACGCCAGCATGGACGAGCTCGAGTGAATACAAAGAACCGATCAAGTGGAATTCACTGCGTTAACGGGTGAGTGGGTTTACTAACATCATACCCGATTGCGATGATGAGCACAACTTAAAGATAAAAACCACTTACCGGTTGTGAGTAGAAATTTTATATCATACCCGGTAGAGGATGATAAGTACCTCGGTATAAAACCCACTGTTTAGTGGTATTTTAATCATCACCACTTAGAGAAAGTGATGTGAAAATTATGCGGAAAAACTACTTACTGGTTGTAAGTAGATCATACCCAGTTGGTATGATAAGACTTCCTCGAAGGAAGTTGAAAACTCATTCATCGGTTATGAACGGAGATGTCCTTATACCGGTTGGTATAATGGACAGTGAAAACCTATTTTGTAGAAAGTGTTCTCCCCTGATTGTGTGCCAATGCTTAAACTATTTGGGAGACCTTCTTGACGGGAGCTCGAATAGCTCTTATAAGCCGGGGGCTTCGATTTTGGAACTTGAGGGCTAGAATGCCCAGTTTTTTGAAAATCTTGTATAGTGGGCCCAAGGCCAGCTGGCACGAGCAGGAGCTCGTAAACGAACATGATATATGTGCCATAAATCTTAATAAGTGAATTGTTTGTCCATGGTACCAACATAGGACCGACACGCTCAGTCAACTAGCATCAGTGCGACATGACTGGTCGACAGACTAGTCAAGACAAACAACTGCTGGTTGAGTTGAGAGTCGGGGCAGTTGGACCAGTGGCACCACATATTACATGGCTTGATAAGAAAAAATTGTTTGTGTATGCACTATGAGTACGGAATCATCAAGATGCCCATGTGGTGGGGTAGTGATGTGTACTAAGGGCCCTTGACGACCCGGTGAGTATAAGGGCAGATCGTCGTTCTAGGTGTCTGTGTGAAATTTTGGGTGGGGACGGGATGAGGTCTCTATCCTAATACGGACATGAAGAAGTGATTTCGGGATTGTGGGTCGGATGTCGCGTACATCCACTCATTCCCAGGGTAGAAGTGGTCGTACTTCTATCCGGGTGGCAAGAAAAGTCGCTCCGAAGCCACTAGCGGGTTCAGTAGTGATACTGACTTGCGAATGTGTGTAACCTTCAGGATGAAGGATGTGTGTTGGGTGATGACACACCGGTAACTAAGAAATAATGCAAAAACCCAAATTTTTAAATGAAGGAATTTTTGAAAAGAAAGGAGTCTGTCACACTCCATATAAATATTTTTCTTAAAAGTTAAACTAGACCTTTAAAAACCCATTCACTGAGTAGTCGTACTCACCCCCTCCCTTATATCCCTTTCAGAAAATCCCATAAAACCTACCCTAAAAGACAATTAACTAAGATGCATGTAAGATAGGTATGTAAAGTTTAAAATTTCATGCAGTTTTAATTATAAAAAATTATAAAAATAAATAACTTTAAGTATCTTATTTATTTGAATAGATTATCAACCATTCAATATTAGTGAAGTAGATGGATACTCATGTTGATATTTATCTTTGGGGAAATACATTCCTTTATAAATACCATACCCCTCTATCTTATATCCATACCCCACCCCTAATCTTATTACCCACTACCGCCCTTACCTCACAATCCCCATACCACCCTACCCCTTACTGCAACATATCATTAACCCCCTACACCCTCCCCCACCCCTAAAGATAAATATCAACGGTTAGTGATGCGGGGGGAGGGGGGTATGTTGGGTGTAGGTGGTGGGGGATAGGGGAGGAGGAGGGTGTTGGGTGTAGGTAGTGAGGGATAGGGAAGGAGGGGGGAGGGCAGTAAAGGGTGGTAGGGGCAGTAATGAGAGTAGGGGGTGGTAGGCTTGTGGGAGGGGGGGGGGTGGAGGGTGTTGGGTGTAGGCGATGGGGGATAGGGGAGGAGGGGGGTGTTGGGTGTAGGTAATGGGGGATATGGAAGGAGGGGGGAGGGCAGTAAAGGAAGATAGGGTGTAGGGTGGTAGGGGCAGTAATGAGAGTAGGGGGTGGGGGTGGGGGTAAGGGGATTAGGGGGTGGTAGGACGATAGGGGGAGTAAGGTGGACGGTGGTTTGGGAGTAGGTGGTAGGGGGGCTAGGGGTGTAGTGTGGTATGTGCATGAGGGTAGTGGGATATGGTATGGGGTATTAAGTACGAGATAGGGGTAGTAGGGGTACTTATTAGGGGCGATAAGGGTATAGAGGGATAGAGGGTACATGGGAGTATGTGGTAGGGATGTAAGAGGTAGAGGCGTTGAAATGTTGGAGCTATTATTTATAGCAATTGAAGTAAAAAAATACTAAACATAGTTTGATTTCTAATTATAAGTTAGTATATATAATTAGAAGGAAAGATAATGTCGAATGTGTGTCCCTTTTCTTACAAGTAATAATGTAAAACCATTGATTAAATTTGAAATCATATAAAAAAACATAAAAATGAATAACTAAAATTTCTTATTTATTTGAAGAGATTATCAACAATTCAATATTAGTGAAGGAGATGGATACTCACATTGATATTTATCTTTGAGGAAATGTATTTCTTTGTAAATACCATACCCCTCTATTTCATATCCCTACCTCACCCCTAACCCTATACTCTCTACCGCCCCTACCACTCTACCCCACAAATCATTAACCCCCTACACACTCTCTCCCACACCAAAAGATAATTATCAACTTTTAGCGATGGGGGAGTGGGTGTTGGGTGTAGGCGGTGGGGATGGTATGGGGTAAGGGGAGTAGGGTGTGGTAGGATGGTAGTGGGAGTAAGGTGGTTGGTGAGTTTTGGGTAGTGGGTAGGGGGCTAGGGGATTAGTGTGGTAGGCGCAAGGGGGTAGTGGATAGGGTATGGGGTATTGGGTAGGGGATATGGGCAGTATGGGGTACTGAGTAGGGGCGATAAGGGTGTAGAGGGATAGAGGATACTTGGGGTATGTGGTAGGGATGTAAGAGTTAGAGGCGTTAATGAAATGTTAAGGAAATGTTGGAGCTAATATTTATAGCAATCGAAGTTAAAATACTAAACATAAGTTGATTTCTCATTATTAGTTAGTATATGTAATTAGAAGGAAAGACAATGTCGGATATGACTTCCTTTTCTTACAAGTAATGATGTAAAATAACTTTTTGATTAAATTTGAAATCATATATTAAAAAACTTGAAATTGAATAACTGAAATATCTTATTTGTTTGAATAGATTATCAACAATTCAATATTAGTGAAGGAGATGAATACCCACATTGATATTTATCTTTGGGGAAATTTATTTCTTTGTAAATACCATACCCCTATTTCTCATACCCCTATCCCACCCCTAACCCTATACCATCTACCGCCCCTACCCCCTACCACTCCACATCATTAACCCCATACACTCTCCCCCCACCCCCAAAGATAAATATCAATGGTTAGCGGTAGGTGGAGGGGGCATTGGGTGTTGGCGGTGGGGATTGGGGAGGAGGGGGTAGGGGCTGTAAAGGGAGGTATGGGGTAGGGTTTTAGGGGCGGTAAGGGGAGTAGGGAGTGGTAGGGTGGTAGGGGGTAAGGGGTAAGGGGAGTAGGGAGTGGTAGGATGGTAGGGGGAGTAAGGTGGTTGGTGGGTTGGGGGTATATGGTATGGGGTTAGGGGAGCAGTGTGGTTGACCCAAGTGGGTAGTGGGATAGGGTATGGGGTATTAGGATGGGTATAGGGTCAGTAGGGGGTACTGAGTAGGGGCATAGATTAGGGGTGGTAAGGTGGTAGGGGGATAGAGGGTACATGGGTGTATGTGATAGGGATTTAAGAGGTAGAGGAGTTGATTTTTATCAACAATTCAATATTAGTAAAGGAGATGAATACTCACGTTTATATTTATCTTTGAAAAATTATATTTCTTTGTAAATACCATACCTCTCTATCTCATACCCCTACCCCACCCCTAACCCCTAACCCCATACCCTTTATCCTCTATCCTCTATCCTCTATCCTCTATCGCCCCTATCCCCCTACCACCCACATCATCAACCTTGTATATCATCCCCCACCTCGTAAAGATAAATATCATTAGTTAGTAGTGGGGGAGGGGGTATTGAGTGTAGGTGGTGGGGGATAGGGGAGGAGGGGTAGGGATGGTAAAGGGAGTTAGGGGTAGTGTGGTAGGGGTGGTAATAGGAGTAGGGGGTAAGGGGAGTAGCGGGTGGTTGGATGGTAGGAGGAGTAAGGTGGTTGATAGGTGGGGGATAGGTGGTAGGGTGGCTAGGGGAGTAGTGTGGTAGGCGCAAGGGGTAGTGAGATAGGGTATGGGTATTGGGTAGGGGGTACTAAGTAGGGATAGTAAGTGGGTAGGGGAATAAAGGGTACATGCGGGTATGTGGTAGGGATGTAAGAGGTAGAGGCGTTAAAAGAAACGTTGGAGCTGATATTTATAGTAATCAAAGTTAAAATACTAAGCGCAAGTTGATTTCTCATTTTTAGTTAGTATATATAATTAGAAGGAAAGATAATGTCGGATGTGATTCCCTTTTCTTACAAGTGACAATGAAAACAACTATTTTATTAAATTTAAAATCATATATCAAAAAATATAGAAATGAATAACTGAAATGTCTTATTTGTTTGAAAAGATTATCAACGTTTATTATACTTATGTTGATATTTATCTTTAGGGAAATTTATTTCTTTGTAAATACCATACCCCTCTTTCTCATACCCTACCCCCTAACTCTATACCCACTACCGCCCCTACCCCCTACCACCCCATATTATTAACCCGCTACACCCTCCCCCAAAGATAAATATAAACAGTTAGTGGTGGTGGGGAGGGGGGTGTTAGATGTACGTGGAGGGGATAGGAGCGGTAAAGGGAGGGAGAAGGTAGGGTCATAGGGGCGATAAGAGGTGTAGGGGGTGATAGGGGTAAGGGGAGTAGGGGTGGTAGGTTGGTAGGGGGAGTAAGGTGGTTGGTGGGTTGGGGGTAGGTGGTAGGGGGCTAGGGGAGTAGTGTGGTAAGCCTAAGGGGTTGTGGTATAGGGCATGGGGTATTGGTTAGGGGATAGGGGCAGTAGGTGGTACTAAATAGGGGAACTAAGTAGGGGGTGTAAGGGTGTAGGGGGTATAGAGGGTATATGGAGGTCGGTGGTAGGTATGTAAGAAGTAGATGCAACATTGGAGTTGATATTTATAACAATCGAAGTTAAAATACTAAACATAGGTTGGTTTCTCATTATTAGTTAGTATAAATAATTAGAAGGAAAGATAATGTCGGATGTGACTCCCTTTTCTAATAAGTAACAATGTAAAACAACTATTTGATTAAATTTGAAATCATATACTAAAAACATAAAAATCAATAATTAAAATATTTTATTTGTTTGAATATATTATCAAAATTCAATATTAGTGAATGAGATGGTTACTCGGGTTGATATTTATCTTTGGGAAAATATATTTATTTGTAAATACCGTACCACTATATCTCATACCCCTAACTCTATACCCTTTACTGCCCTACCCTTAACACCCTATCGCCCCACATTAGTAACCCCCTAGATCCTCAGCCCTAAAGATAAATATCATCGGTTGGTTGTGGTGGGAGGGTGTGTTGGGTGTAGGTGGTGGGGTGTAGGGGTGGAGGGAGTAGGGTCAGTAAAGGGAGGTAGGGGGTTGGGTGGTAGGGGCGGTAAGGGGAGTAGGGGTGGTAGGGTGGTAGGGGAGTAGAGGAGTAGGGGTAGTAGGTGTTATGGGATAAGGGGAGTAGAAGGTTGTAGGATGGTAGGGGGAGTAAGGTGGTTGGTGGATTGGGGGTAGGTGGTAGGGCAGATATGGAAGTAGTGTGGTAGGTGCGAGGGGGTAGTGGGATAGGGTATGGGGTATTAGGTAGGGGATAGCGGCAGTAAGGGATACTGAGTAGGGGGTAAGGGGTAGGGGAATAGAGGGTGTATGGAGGTATATGGTAGGGATGTAAGAGGTAGAGGCGTTTACTCGTTGAGCTGATATTTATAGCAATCGAAGTTAAAATACTAAATATAAATTGATTTCTCATTATTAGTTAGTATATATAATTAGATGGAAAGATGTGACTCTCTTTTCTTACAAGTGACAATGTAAAACAACTATTTGATTAAATTTGAAATTATATACCAAAAAACATAAAAATGAATTATCTTTGGGGAAATGTATTTCTTTTTAAATACCATACCCCTCTATCTCATACCTCTACCCCACCCCTAACTCTATACCCTCTACCGCCCTACCCTCTACCACCCTACATCATTAACACCCTACACCCTACACCACCCCCTCCCCCCAATCACCTACCACCCTACCCCTTCACCCCTACCACCCTATCCTAAATCTATTAATTAACCAACCCCCTACCCCCCAAACTCCATACCTCCACCCACATATCACCCTATCCCCTACCCGCCTACCACCTTACCCTTACCACCCTATCCCTACCCACTAACCACCTTACCCCTACCACCCTATCCCTACCCACTAACCACCTATCACCCTAGCCACCTACTCCCTACCCTGCCTACCTTCTACCCCTTACCTCTAAACCCCTACTCCCCTACCATAACCCCTATAACCCCTACCACCCAACCCCATTATCGCCTACCCCTACCACCCTACCCCTACATCCATAACCTCTAGCTTCCTACCCCCTACATCCATAACCTCTAGCTTCCTACCCCCTACATCCTACACAATTTCCCACTACCCCACCCTACTCTATAGCTGATGTGAATCTGACAAAGAATCTACAAATTCACAAGTTCAATCAACCGAATCTGCAATGGAGCTAAACAGTTTGTCACCAAATACGATAAATACTCATTTGAGACTTCAAGAGGGCCCAATGACAAGGTTAATGGCTAAAAGGTTCAAATAGGCTTTATATGGATTGATTAAAGAGATTGTAGAAAATTCATGTAGAAGCCCAATTAAAGAGTCCAAGAAATGCCCATGAGAAGGAAGCCCAATTAAAGAGTCCAAGAAAAGCCCACAAGAAGGTCTAGATTTTATTAATGAGTAGAGATTTATTAATATAATAAATCTTCTACGATATTAAATGATAATATTAGATATTTAATTAGTTAAATTTAGATTTTTAAATTGGTTATAAAAATATCCTAGATATTTTGATTAGATATGGTTGGCATGTAACCATAAGATATATTTTCCTTGTTTTTAGGCTATTCGGTTGTATATGTGCCTATAAAAGGCATACTCTATAGCATTGGAGGACAGACACTTTGGAATTTCAATTTTGTGAGTTTTATCTTATTTCTTTTCTTGAAAGAGCTTTTTGAATTTATCAGGTTTTTACCTGTGGCATTCAAGCAATTCAGGACTTATCATCAGGGTTTTCTAAGAGTTCTTCTTAGAGAATTTGGGTGTGGCGTCTAGATATCTGATACCTTGTTTCTCACATAAATAAGGTATATTCCATCCTTTCATACTTGAATCGTGAAAGTCTTGGGGTCTTGCCATATTTGGTGTAGGGTGTCGTCAACATATTGGCAAGGTTCACATCAATAGCCCTTTACCAACCTAACCCAACTACCACCCTACACCATAGCCCCCTTTCCACCACCCCCACTCTACCCCATAACCCCCTACCAACCTAACCCACCTACCACCCTACCCCCTCCCCCATAGCACACCCATACCACTACCCCATCACGCCCACCTCCAACCCCACCGCTCCTACCCCCTACCCTCACACCCTACCAACCTAGCCCCTTATAACCCTACCTCACCTACCACCCTACCCCTATCCACCTACCCCCTCCCCACTACCCCTTACCCTCTCCCTACTACCCCAAACCTACAACAACCTAACAACCCTACACCACCCACCTTCTACACCCACTCTCTACCGCCCTATCCCCCACCCTCAACCCCTACCCCTCTACCGTCCTACCTCCTAAAACCCTAGCCCCTGCAGCCTATCACCTACCCCCACCCACTAACCTCTACATCCACACCCCTACACCTTAAAATTAGCCCTACTCCCTTCTCCCTAATACATACCCCTACACCATAGCTCCTAGCATACCCCCACCCAACCCCTTACCCCCTTAGCCCCCTAGCTCCCTACCTCCACCACCCTACCCCTTAGCCCCCTACCACCCTACCCCCTAGCCCAAACCCCAACTACCCCTAACATCCCTTACCCCTTAACCCATAGCCTTAACCCACCTAACTCCCGACCGGTAGCCCTGTCAGTTGATGAGCCCTCTATATAAGGAGGGCCTACCCACTCACTCTCCCCCATCGCTCAGACAACTTCAAAAGGCAGATAACTCAACTTTCTAGTGAGGCATAGACTAGAAATTGGCAAGGGAACTTTCTTAGAACTCAAGAGGCGAATTGGGAGTCCCTAGAATTGAGAGGAGTCTCCACTTGGCTTGAAAACCACTGGAGAAGCGTTAGGAGACCTCCATACTTCCTCTGCTCTGACGATCGTAGAATAGTTGAATCACATCAAGCCTAATTTTGGTCACTCCTGACCTCCTCCAACTAAACCAACCTTCTCCCAACTCTTCCTAACTAACACCCAACCTTCCCGAAGCTCGAAGGTAAGTCCAATCTGCCTCCTCTTGTTAGAATAGTAAAATGTTAGAGAGAGAAGGAAACTCCTAGTTAGACAGAAACTTCCCAAATCGAGAACTCCGGCAACCCAGACCCAGCTGGTAAGATTTCGTAGCTTTCTCTCTCTAGGACATATTTTTCGATGAAACTCCATTAGAGCTCAAAATTGAGTCAAATTTTGAAATTCCAAGTTTAGGATGATCATAGTGAATTAGGGGAATTGATTAGCAACATTATAGGGGCAAATTAACAGAGTTTAGATGATCAATTGGAGTAGATAAGAAGTCGGGGGTCAAATGCAATTTTTGGAAATTTTGGGGCAATTTGAGAATATTTGAAAACTTTAGGGGCTGAATTAAAATTAATGGGAAACTTAGGAGTTAAGTGGAAATGAGAAAACCTAAGGGTCTTAATCAAGAAAAAAAGGGTGTCGCGAGCCGAAATGCAAAAATTTCATAAATTTGGAACCTAAATGCATTTTAGGCAAAATTGAAGGACCTATATGTGAGAATGAGGTCTTACCTACCACATCCCCTTACGTGATTTCTCAGACACTGTAGGAACTTTGTGTTTGAGTACTTGTGCGATGGAGGACGTCGATGATTGGAAACCAGCTAGGACGAACGCATAACGGCTATCGGGTGAGTGGAATCTTCTAGCATTAGTCCCGATTGGAACAGTGGTTATGCTTTTAAATTTGAAAACAATTTTTTTGGAATTAGACTCCTCTAACTACATGAACTTGCTTAAACAATTTGGGAGCTATTTCCGGGATGAGCTAGGACTGCTCTAGTGGGCCCAAGGCAAATAGGCGCGGTTTCAGGCCCGTTGAAAATTGTCGAGTAATGAGCCTATAAAAATATTCATAATGAATAAGTTGTGTGCTATAGCTATCGAGCCAAGGTCGGGTTGTTGAGCATGCAGCTACCATGCCGAAGTTGGCTCATCAAACCCATTGGGCTGGTGGACTTGGGAGCAAAGCTGGGCCAACAAACCGTGGGGTCAGTAGCCCAAAGATAAAGGTCTTAATTAAAATACTTATGCTTGTGCATGCTAACATACGCAACCATTGAGGTGCCTAGTATTGGGTAGTGGTGGTTCCAAGGGCTACTAGACGACCCAAGGAGTATAAGGGAAGCCTGTCATCCAAGGAGTCAAGAAACTCTAGGATCTTCATGCCCATTGACATCGAGGTCGGAAGGGGAGAGGTCTTGTCCCACATTTTGCAGACACGATGTATAATGCGTGTCTGAGGGTTGGGTGGTTGATGCTCACTCAGACACTTGGTAGGAGTCTTGGACTTATACCAATGTGGTCGGTAAATGTGTTTTGGACCACGAGCGGAGTGGTTGGAGACTGCTCTACGACCGAGTAAACCCTTTTATGATAAAAGTGCGAATGTTCCATAAAAAATAACCCTAGAACAAAGAAAAATAAAGTCTTGACTAAAACTATGTTGTATAAATTTACTCTTAATGAGTCATGAACTCATTCCACTCCCTTAAACGTTTTTCGGAAAAGGTCATGCCAATTAGAGTCGAAGCCCGAGGGTGAGTCGAATCTCCGAGCTAAATCCTATTTTATGTTGCCATGAAAAATTTGTTATGGAAAAAGTATTTATCATTACGCATTTACCATTCTTGAACCATCTTGGTAGAAAGAGCATTGTGGCTCAGGGAATGGTGGCAGGTTGATCAAAGGGCTCCGACCATATTGAGTTGGGGTGTGACACCTACACCCATACATCACTGCACCCTTACACACCTACACCCTTACCCCCTTACCCCCTACACCCCTGCCCCCAACACACCCTACACCTATACACCCCAAAAACCCAACACCCATACACCCAAAAATCCAACACCCATACACCCTACACATATACACCCTTACACCCGTACACCCCAACACCTGTACACCCCAACACTCATAAACCCTTACACCCCTTCACCCCTACCCCCTGAGACCCCTACTCCCCTACACCCTTCCAACCCCTACAACTGTACCCCCTACAAACCATACACGCATACACCCCTACGCCCATAAACCCCAACCTCTCTACCCTCGACCCATACCACTTATCCATGTACACCCTTACACACCTATCCCTACCTCCAATCACCACTACACCCTTACACCCTAAACTCATATACCTTTACAGCCCTACAACCCAACACCCCTACACCCTACCCACGACACACGTACACCCCATACACCCCTACACCGTTCCACACTAACACCCCTACCCCCTACACCCTATACACCTACTCCCTACACCCCCTACACCCATACATCCCTATAACCCCTCACTCATACACACATACACTCTTACACCCATACACCCAAACACCCCTACACCCGGACATGAACACACCCCTACACCTCTACACCTACTACACCCCCTACACCTCAACACACCTACACTCCTACAGCCCAACACCCCTTCACCACTACACCCCTTCACGCATATTCCTTACACCCCCTAACCCCCGACACCCGTACCCCCTATCCCGAAACCCCTACACCTCCACACCCTTCCCACCTACTCCTCTACATCACATTCACCCCTACACCCTACCACGCCAAGCCCTTATACCCCAATCACCCCTACCCCCAACACCTCATACACCCCTAAACACTTACCCTTACTCTCCTACACCCTACCCCCTACCCCCTTACCCCCTACCCCCTACGCACATACCACCATACACACATACACCCACACACCCCTACACCCCTACACCCAACACCTCTACACCCTTACACCCATACCTCCCTACCTTCGACCCCTACCCCCTACCCCCTACCCACCTACACCCCTACATCCCTACATCCCTACACCCTTACCCCTTACCACCTATACACATACACCATTACACCACTACACTCTTACCCCCTACCACCTATACACATACACCCATACACCCTTACACCCCTACACCCCAACACCCACACACTCCAACACACTCCAACACACATACACCCCTGCACCTCTTCAACCACACCCCTACACACCTACACACCTACACCCATACACCCCTACACTCCTATACCCACACACCCATTCAACTCTTCATCCTTACCCCTAAAACCCAAACACCTATACACCCCTATACCCATACACCCCTTACAACCATATATCCCTATAACCATTGTCACACCCCAACCCGGTTTGTTCGGATCCCCATGAGCAACCCACCACTCCCATTGGTCTATAAAGGATTTTCCCTCTTCTAAACCGCGAGGAGTAAGGCGTCCTCTTTCTTGTATTTCCTAGAATAAAATTATACAAAGCTAAATATATTGAAATAATCATATATGTCTTATGGTTCAATTACATGAGGGTCTTTAAGGTTGGTTCTCCACGGTTACATGAAAAAGGGGAAAAAGAGAGGGTGTGAGTTCTAAAACTTAGTGAATGGGTGTTGGAAGTGAGCTTTCAGAACATCTTTGGTTTATAAGAAAACCATGTCAAGGTTATTATTTTCTTTATAAAAGGATTTTTCTCAAATTCAGGTTTTCTTAAACCTTTTTCCATTTTCATATTAGGTGTATTTGCCTCTCTTTGCCCATCCCCTTGCCTCGAGAGGCATTTAGCAAACAAACACACCCCTTCATTAGGATGGGTACACACATTAGTAGGTGCACCCCAACCACTGCACCCACTTGTGGATCGGAGCATCTTTATCATCCACCATGATAGAATCCCGTCCACTTCTACACTGAGTCTGAGTGGACATCCCAGACGTCCGACCATCAGACCTGAATGCCACTTCGTGTTCGTATGAGGATGGAGACTTCATCTTGACCCCACCCAAGTCTTATGTGCAAGAAGCTCCCAGAGCTTCAAGACTGACTAGCACGACGAACTGCCCTTATCTCCACCATGTCGTCCAACAACCCTTAGGAGCCATAACTACCCCTAAGGCATCTTGATGGTACCGAACCACAAGTGCATGAACAAACAAGAGTTTTCATATAGTTATCAATCCTCGTTGGTGCCAACGGTATAATGGTCCTAACACTCAACCCGACTTGCAGCTGTTTGTCTAGGTCAGTTCGTCGACATAGCCCTGGCACACTACCACCAATCCATCGAGCACTGTCGGTCCTAACTCGGTGCTGTGGTGCAACACACAATCAATTCCATTAATTAGGAATTTTCTTGTCTCCTCCTAATCAAGTTAATTTACGAGCTTCTGTCAGTGCTCACTAACCTTGGGCCCACAGCACGTGATTTCCAAAACTGGGCATTGAGCCTTGTGAGTTCAAAAATCGAGGCTCCTGGCCTATCTGAGCTATTCTAGCTCCCGTCAAGAAGGCCTCCTAAATATTTTAAGTAGTTGTCACACAAACAGGGGAGAACACTTCTGACTTCCTACACTTCCATATGATTAAAAATAGAGCTTCCAATCATAGAATTTGAGTCCGAAATGAGCTTAAACGGAGATTCATCCAAAAATTGTTTGTAGAAAGAGAGCTTTGAAAGCTTACCATCGAAGGGGCGGCGGTCTAAGCTCTTGATCTGGGGAGGTAGCCCTCATCCTGTGGTTCCTTCTAGGATCAAGAATTGCTACAATTGAAGTCCATACGAGGATGAATTTTGTTAGTGAAATTTGGTACTTTCTCTCTCTAACACCGGTCTGCAATGACGAAGGAGGGGCGAATTGGCTTACCTTTTACCTCTGTGAAGGTTGTGTGAGGGTGGTAAGGGTTTTGGGGAGGCTCAGTTTGGACGGAGAAGGTATGAATTTGACTGAATTCAACTCGTCCAAAATAGGGCAGCTTCGGTTCGTCTAAGCTGCTTCACTGTTTGATTTCGCTGACGCTTCTCCAACAGTCCTCGGGTTGAAGGGAGATTGTTGTCTGGTAGCTAACTTCCCCCATAGTTTGTAGGACCTGACCATGAATTATGAGGATAATAAAAGTGCCCAAGTTGGAGCTCTACTTCGAGCTACACAAGAAAATGGAGCACTGAGAGAATGGCGACTTGAGGTGTGTGGAGGATGAATGAAGAGGAGCTCTTTATATAAGGAGCTCTTTATATAAGGAGCTCGGGAATCCTTTGCCCGACCAGTTTCATTTTTTAATCTAGCTTATCCTCGTCTAAAAATGCCTTGATCGAAGAGGATCTTCCTTCGTTGAAGAAGGAAAGTCTTTGAATCGATAAATAATGATGTCATCCCGAGGAAGAAGACGACACTATCTCGAGGAAGAAGACGATAGGGTTCAATTGTTAAAATTGGTTAGTTCAGGCTCGATTCGACCAGTTTTCTCAAATCTAAAAATTTCTAAATTTGTATAAATTCATTCCCTATCAAATGATGGCTTCAATTTTTTTTAATTTTATCACTTTAAGCCATCAAGAAAAATGAATTTAGAAATCGGTTCATGTATGGTTCAAATCGGTTCAATTCGGTTTAGGTTCGGTTCACCCTGAACCAGTCCGATTTTCTCTTTCAATTTGCTCCATGGTTCTTTCCCATGATTTTTTATGACTCTTTGTTTCACTTGGTATTTTCCAATTTCCCATTTACCCTTTCTTTACCGGTTTTGGTTCGTTAATTGGCATAATTTTCTCTTTTGAATCAACTAGTTCATTTCCCGATTTTCTTATCTTTAAAGGAACAAGGTTTATAATTATCTCCTCCTTTTAGGGGTTTTTTCCCCATAATGTTTACATCCCAAACAATTGGGTGTACCCATCCCTCATAACACTCTCAGGTTTCCTAAGTCACCTCTTGTACTAGTCCGTTCTGCCAAAGAACCTTAACAAAGGGAATCTTCTTGTTCCTCAAGTTCTTGTCTCTCAAGTCGATGATTTGCACCAGTTTTGCTTTATAGGTAAGGTTCTCTTCTAACTCGGGCGGGGGTTGGTCCAGCACATGACTGGGATCGAGCTGGTGCTTCTAGAATATCGAGACGTGGAATATGTCATGTATTCTTTGTAGGTCAAGAAGTAGTTCCAGTTTATAGGCCATCGACCCTATCTTTTGGTTCCTACGCGACACTATGCTTACTCGTACGCCATTGAGTCTCACAATCTCCCCTATGTATAAAGCAGCTAATTGCTCCACGAAATCGGTAACCCTTATTGGTAAGAAGTGGGCGGACTTGGTCAGCCTATCCATAATGTCCCAAATTGCGTCTCGCCCCTTCCTAGTCACTGATATTCCTGTTGTAAACCCCGCACATTTGAGTTAAGGAAAACCGGGAAAAGAACCAGTCAAACCGAATAAAAAAACCAAACCAATTTACATTTGGGAATAAGCAATATGAAAATTTACAACTTTCAGTTGATTCAAAGGTTTTATTAAACATTGGAAAAGAAACTTAAGACAAACTAGAAAAAAAAATCCAAATTGGTTCAGGTGAACTAGATTCCATAAGAATTTCAAAGTTAAGTGTGCTTACCTAAAAGTAGTTTGAGGATGGGTGACCTCTTGGAAAGTATGGTTTTTTGTAACTCGAAATTTCGGTCAAAAATTTTTATGCGAATGTACGACTTATCATAAATAGCCATCAATTAATATATATTTAATTATTGAAATTAATACCAATAATTTAATACCTAAATTAAATTATTGGAATTAATACAAATAATTTAATACAGAAATTAAATTATTGGAATTAATACCAATAATTTATGGCAATATTAATACTAGTAATAAATCTCGCCCATTTAATACACGGGTTTTACGACTATATAAAGAGGTCATCCCCATTTCATTCTCCTCACAACTGAACACTTCTCTCTCTCTCTCTCTCTACTGCTCCATTTCCCGGTAAAGCTCGAACCAGAGCTTCAACTTGAACAAAGGTCGGGCTATTTAGAACTGGGGAGAGACAGCTATCTGATAGCAAACTCCAATCAACCCAAGAATCGTTGGAGAAGCGCCGACATGATGGAATAGTGAAGCAACTCCGGCAGATCGAAGCTGCTCTATTTCAGCCAACCTAAAATCGGTCATTTCAAGCCCTACTCAGGCCAAACCAAGCCCTCCCAACACTTCCTCAGCCTTAGGACCGAAAGGTAAGCCAATTCGGCTCCTCTTTATAATTTTTTATCTGTGCTAGAGAGAGAGTCGACCGAATTTCAATGACAAAATTCTAATCCAATTCCACATCAATTGATACAATACTTGATTTTAGGATAAACCTTAGGACGAGACCTATCTACCCAGATCGAAAGCTCGGACTGTCGTACCTTCACTGGTGAGTAATCGAAGCTTTCTCTCTCTACAGTCTGTTTTCCGACAAAGCTCCGTTTGAGCTCGTTTCGACGTTAAAATCTGCGATTCAAAGTTTCTTAGAATCGTATGAACATACAAGAACTCAATTTCAACTCCAATTTTAATAATTAGAAGTGTTTGATCGGCTAATTTGATGAAATCAAATTCGATAGTGTTGAAGAGTTGAAATTGGTGGAAATTTTGGGGATTTTCAAAATTCAAAGGGGCCAAAGTATAATTTTATGAAATTGAGGGTCAATTGGGCATGAAAATAATGTTGGAGGACCAATTGAGGAATTTTGGATATTTTGGGAAAAAAACATACCATTTTTGTGAAAGAAGGGCAAAATGGTAATTTTGGAAAAATAGGGGAACCAAATTGGAAATTTGGAAAATTAAACCCCTTTTTGGTGAAATTGAATAAATTGAGGTCCCACAATAAATTTTAAAAGTTACGGGACTCAATTTGAGGAAAAACCGACATTAGGGACTTAAAGTTAAAGAGAAATAACTTTAGGGACCTAATTGGAAATAACTAAAAGTTTGGATTTTCTCATTCATTAATGAATGAAGGCCGTTATGCCGAGTAATAATGAACAAGGTTGTTCATATCGTGTAGGAACGTTAAATACCGGGAACGCCAGCAAGGACAAGCTCGCGTGAATACAAAGAACCAGTCTAGTGGAATTCACGACATTAACGGGTGAGTGGGTTTACTAACATCATACTCGGTTGGGATGATGAGCACAACTTAAAGATAAAAACCACTTACCGGTTGTGAGTGGAAATTTTATATCATACCCGATAGGGGATGATAAGTACCTCGGTATAAAAACCCACTGTTTCGTGGTATTTTAATCATCACCACTTAGAGAAAGTGATGTGAAAATTATGCGATAAAAAATTACTTACCGGTTGTAAGTAGATCATACCCGGTTGGTATGATGAGACTTCCTCGAAGGAAGTTGAAAACCCGTTCATCGGTTATGAACGGAGATGTCCTTATACCGGTTGGTATAATGGACAGTGAAAACCTATTTTGTCGGAAGTGTTCTCCCCTGACTGTGTGCCAATGCTTAAACTATTTGGGAGACCTTCTCGACGGGAGCTCGAATAGCTCTGATAGGCAAAGGGCCTCGGTTTTGGAACTTGGGGGCTAAATGCCCGATTTTTAAAATCTCGTACAGTGGGCCCAAGGCCAGTTAGCACGAGCAGGAGCACATAAACGAACATGATATATGTGCCATAAAACTTAATAAGTGAATTGTTTGGCCATGGTACCAAGATAGGACCGACATGCTCAGTCAACTAGCGGCAGTGCGACATGACAGGTCGACGGACTAGTCAAGACAAATAGCTGCGGGTTGAGTTGAGAGTCGGGGCCGTTGGACTAGTGGCACCACATATTACATGACAATATAAGAAAACATTGTTTGTGCATGCACTGTGAGTACGGGATCATCAAGACGTCCATGAGGGGTAGTGATGCGTCCTAAGGGCACTGGACGACCTGGTGGCTATTAGGGCAATTCGTCATTCCAGATGTCTGTGCGAAATCTGGAGTAGCACCAAGCGCATGAGACCGGGGTGGGGACAGGATGAGGTCTCTGTCCTCATACGGACATGAAGAAGTGATTTCGGGATTGTGGGTCGGATGTCACGTACATCCACTCATTCCCAAGGTAGAAGTGGTTGTACTTTTATCTGGGTGGCAGGAAAAGTCACTCCGAAGCCACTAGCGGGTTCAGTAGTGATACTGACTTGCGAATGTGTGTAACCTTCATGATGAAGGATGTGTGTTGGGTGATGACACACCGTGGTAACTAAGAAATAATGGAAAAACCCGAATTTTTAAATGAAGAGATTTTTTTTAAAAAACAAAGGAGTCTGGCACACTCCATATAAATGTTTTTCTTAAAAGTCAAAAGCTTTTAAAAACCCATTCACTGAGTAGTCGTACTCACCCCCTCCCTTATATCCCTTTCAGGAAATCCCGGAAAGCGTCCCCTTAAAGACCGTCAACTAAGATGCCTGTAATATAGGTATGTAAAGTTTTAAATTTCATGCAGTTTTGATTATGCTATTCCAAGAAAAAGGTGCAGGTTAAAGGACGCCTTACTCTTTACAGTTTACAATAAGGGGAAACCCTTTAATAAACTGGGAGAGTGACGGGTTGATCACAGGGATCCAACCAAACCGGATCGGGGCTTGACACCTGTGATGAAGTCCATAGTGATGTGTTCCCAATTCCATTCGGGAATTGGTAGGGGTTGTATCAGTACTCAAGTTTTAGATGCTCAACATTGATATGTTGTTAGGACAAACATCGTTCTACATACTCCGTGATATCCCTCTTCATCCCTTTCCAACAATAACCCCATTTGAGGGTGTGGTACATCTTGTATAAACCTCACTCCTTTACGATGAGAAAACTGGGGAAAGAACCAATCAACCCAGGTGAGAATACCAAACCGATTCACGAAACCCAATCGATATAGAAAGGGTAAATTGAGAAATTTATGGATCCCAAGTGACCTAAAGAGTCACAAAAGTCATGAAAAAGGACTTTAGGATGAAAAAGAGGTGAAAATGAAACCGGTTCAGGTGAACCTGACCTGAAACAGATTGAACCGGTTTAAACCACAATTGAACTAATTTTTAAATTCATTTTTCTAGGTAGCTTAGAAAATTCAAATTTGAGAATTGAGGCCACCATTTCATAGAGAATGAATTTAGATGAATCTAGAAATTTTTAATTTTGAAAAACCCGTTCAGATCAGGCATGAACCGACCGATTTAAGTTTTAAATCCGGTTCACTGGTCCGGTCCGGTTTGGAACAGTGTCATCTTCTTCCTTCAGATGACAACATTGTTCACTCGTCGGAAAATCAAGCAGTGCCAGCGATGATGAAAAGTTCACGGCTAGGGAGTTTCAGACAATGAATGTCCTCCATTAAGGTGCCAATCAGATGGCCAAGAAGTCTCCGAGCTTCCTAGATAAAGAGCCCTAATTTATTCATCCTCGTCACATGGTAAGCTTTTGAAGCTTTCTCTATACGTTCAGTTTTTCGACAAAGCTCCGTGTGAGCTCATTCTGACATCAAATCGTGTGATTCAAAGTGTAATTGAATCATATGAATGTGTAGGAACTCCAATCTAACTTAAGTTTCAACAATTAAACTCATTTGGTTGGTCAATTTGATAAAATAAAATTCGACTGAGTTAGAAGGTTGAAATGAGGGGAATATTTTTGGAGAAATTGGGGATTTCATAAAATTGAGGGACCAAAGTGCAATTTCCCAAAATCGACCAATTTTCCATGAAAAAGTTATTAAAGGACCACTTGGTCGATTTTTGGAATTTGTTGAGGTCAAAATTGCCATTTTTGTAAAGTAGGGGCAAAATGGTAATTTTTGAACAGCTGGGGACCAAATTAGAAATTTGGGAAACTTTAACCCTTTTATGCGTTTTTGAATAAATTAAGGTCCCAAGGTGAATTTTAGAAGTTTTGAGACTCAATTTGAGGGAAAATCGGCATTTGGGACTTAAAGTTAAAGAAAAAGAACTTTAGGGACCTAATTGCAATAAATCGAAAAGTTTTAGTATTTCATCCATGCACGATGAATGAAGGCTATTAGGCCAAGGGATATTGAACAAGGATATTCATATTGTGTAGGAACACGAAGTACCGGGAACGGCAGTAAGGACATGCTCACGTCAAGACAAAGAACCGGTTGAGAGGAATTAACTGCATTAACGGGTGAGTGGGATTTTATATCATACCCGGTTGGGAAGATAAGCACTTCGAAAATGAAAACTCACTACTAAGTGGAATTTTAACCATCACACCTGAATGGAGTGATATGGAAATTACGCTGAAAAACTACTTAACAGTTGTAAGTATATCATACCTAATTGGTATGATGAACTTCCTGTAAGGGGGTAGAAAACCACTTATCTATTATAAGTAGAGATGTCCTCACACCCGGTTGGTGTGGTGGACATATGAAAAAAATATTTTGTCGGAAGTGCTCTCCCCTAACTATGTGCCACTACTTAAACTTTTTGGGAGACCTTCTTATTGGGAGCTCGAATAGCTCAGATAGGTTTGAGTCCTCAATTTTGGAAACTTGGGGGCTAATATGACCAATTTTGAAAATTCCGTATAGTGGGCCCAAGTCCAATTGGCACGAGTAAGAGCTCGTAAACAAACATGAGTTTAAGCCATAAAAACTTCAAATGAATCATATGTTTCGCCATGGTACCAAGACAAGATCGACATATTCAATGGATTGGCGACAGTGCGATATGACAGGTCGTCGGACCAGTCGAGACAAACAGCTGTAGATCGAGTTGAGGGTCAAGGCTATTGGACCAGTGGCACAAAAGATTAAATGGCTTGTGAGGAAAACTATTGTTTTGTGCATGCATTGAGGTACATGGCCTTCAAAATGCCCAAGAGGTGTAGTGATGTGTCCTAGGGGCTACTTGACGACATGGTGGAGATAAGGGTAGTTTGTCGTGCCAACAGATAGGGATGCTCGACATAGCTTCATGCGCATGAGACTGGAGTAGGGTCGGGATGAGGTCTTTGTCCTCATACTGACACGGAGTTTCCTTTATGGGATTAAGGATCGAATGTCGTGTACATCCACTCATTCTCAGGGTAAAAGTAGACGTGCTTCTATCTAGGTGATTAGTAAAGTCGCTCCGACGCCACAAGTGGGTGCAGTGGACATGTTGCCCTACGAATGTGTGTTCCCTTCATGATCAAAGGTGTGTGTTGGTTGATAAACACACCGGTTATGATTGATGATTGAGTAATGGCTATGAAAATGAGATTTTAAGGAGGAATTACTTTAAAAGAAAATACAGAGTTTGGTACACTCCGACTCAAACACTTTTCCAAAAAGTCAAACTTTAAAAACTCATTCACTCAGTCGTTTAACTCACCCCCTCCCTTATATTGCGTTTCAAGTAACCAAGGGCAACCTACCAAAAGACCTCATGTTAGTCACACCTGTAAGACAGGTATGTAAGTTAAAATTTTTATTCATATTTGATTTATATTATTCCAGGAAAGGTATAGGTTTAAAGAACACCTTACTCTCCCTGGGTTAAAGAATGGGAAAACCCTTAGTAAATCGGGAGAGTGGTGGGTTGCTCACGGGGATTCGACCAAATCGGGTTGGGGCGTGACAACTTGGGTGGTATTAGAGCCTATTTACTTGAATACATTATCAAGACCAGATAATATAGTAACTAATAGGAATAATTTTAAAATTTTCAGATGGCCCCAAGAAAAGTTGCCAAACAAACCTACGCTATCTTAGCCACCCCAGAAGTCAGGGAGAACCCCATCCCAAGGGAGTTAATGAACCAAGAGTATAGAATGACCCTTGGAGTAACCCCGGGTCAAAGAGGACTCGACAAGAAAGCCTCCAAGATGTTCAAGCTCAAAGATGGCAAGGCATCAAACCATTAAAAATCCCTTAGGAAGGCCCCACAATGCACAAAGTATAGGAGGAACCATAAGGGTCCACACAAGGAGATGATCTGTTATAAATGTGGACAATGGGGACACTATATTAGAAGATGTTCAACATTTTAGTGGAAATGACCCGAGAGGATCTATTATAAGTGTAGGAGGGTGGGACACACAACAAGGAATTGTCCCACACTATGAGGAATCTAAGTGATACCTTGCAATAAGGACACCTCCACCCCTACAAAAGTCAGAATGGATAACATTACAAGAACCACAATAGCAGCTAGGGAACAAAATCTCACCCAAGAAGAAATCCCTCTAGACCATAATTTAGTAATGAGTATTCCCTAACCCATCATTGTAATAATCTCCCTCAAGAGATGTTAAAACCCCAAAACTGTATTCCCACTTCAATAAATATGATTCTAAGTTCCTGAAAATTTCTCTATCCCTTAATAATACGATTGCATGCTTCAATTACCTGAGGAAGGATCATGGAAAGAAGATGAAGGGTAGGACCTTAAGAAAACCCAAAAATATTAGAATATAGATAAAGGAAATTTTCCCTTAAGGATTCACTACAAACTACCTAGGAGCAAAGAAGTAAACACCTCCTCCATAAAAGACAAGCCGAACGATGAATGACAACTAGGATGTCTCGAGACAGTAAGGTATGATTTACCTTGGAAAAACAGAGAAGCCAAGTAGGGTTGTAGACTAACCTAGCGAGGAAGGGGAGGTGGAAAGGCTAGAACAATGGAAAGGAAGGATGAAGAAAACCCTTGAAGAAATAAATGGCCAAAAATGGAATGATGACTACACTCAAACCATAAGTAGGATTTAGTAAGTCCCACACGAAGAGGTCTTGGAGCAAATAGTGCATGAACCTTTCCCAAGGAAGGAGACCCTGAGAAGTCATACATGTTCCAACTAAGAAGTAATGGACCAAGCGACAAAGGATGAGTAGATTAAGTGCACGCTAAGGTGAAATAACCAAGGGAAGCACATTAAGAGGACCTAAGGGGATAGTTAAACCCAAGGAATGAGTAAGTAGGAAATATGATCAAAGGACATAGTGACGAGTGAAAATGGGTGGGCTACCCATCATAAGGAAATGGATGAAAGAACATTAAGAAAATCTTGGAAAAGTAAGCTCTCCAATTTGGAAAGGGTATGGAGAAAACAACCAATGATATCAAGACTGGTCGTGGTCCACACTCGCTTAATAGAGCCCAAGGAGTGTATGGTCAGACATAAATAGAGCTAGGATCCAATCTATCAGTAGGAGCTCTTCAAAGAGAGGATAAGGAACAAAAAGGAAATGGAGGGAAGTGAAGGATAAAGAACGGGAAATAATACTGATCCTAGAAGGGTGTAAGAAGGAAAGAAGAAAAAGCCTCTAAGAAGCATTAAAAAGTTGAACCAAGACATGAATCCTTATGTAGAAGATACAAGTAGGAAGTGATAACTATAAAAAGGGAAGTTCCAAAGCGAAGGAACCACCAGATGGATCCTAAGAGGCTTAAACTGATATAAAGAATCTCATAAAGAACCATAAGTGGTTAATACGTATGTTGGGATGGCCAAAGCATTACCTAATTTGGAAGAGCAAAGAAGCCAATTAGAGATTTCTAATGAACCTAGAAAAGAAGGAAGCAACTAGTAGCAATAGGATGGTCAATGAGAATAAACAACAGCATAAGAAGAACCGAGGAGTAGTGGAGACTACACTCTAAAGAAGGATAATAGAGTTGACATAGTGTTGAGTACATGAAATAAGACCCGAAGATCGGCAAATGATTAAAGGTGGACAGAAGCCCTAATTCAAAATGGTGTAAGAAAGCAAAGGAAGGAAACCTTCAAGGAGTAGTAAGAAATTCAAACATCTAGCACCTAAAGAGAAATCTCTACTTTGAAGAACATAGTAGAGAATGAAAATCATTAAAGGAGAACTCCCCAAAAACAACAAAACCGTGAAATGGTCACAAGAAAGTAAGAGTGGGTTTAAGGGAAAGGAAAATCATTGAGTAAAGGACGTCAACAGAAATAAAGAAAGTCATAAGAAGGGAAGAATCCTAGCTTGTTGGCAAGTCATTAGGAAATTCAATGATTGGCATCAAAAAGACCCAATAAAGAAGTAGGGAAAGGACGAGTGGGTTAGGAAAACCGACACGGTTATGTATGACATTTTGTCAAGGCACGAAGGATGATTAGATAAGGGTAAAGGTAGTTGAGGAATACTACCTAATGAAAGGAGGGATAAAGTTATACAATCCCTGAAAGGTTGGAAAGTTGGGAACAACCCTAAAGGATGTGTTGTAGAAGTCTAGTGGACAAAGATAGGCTATGGACTATGTCATGTCATAAGGGACATGTAAGCACCAACAGTCTCGAGTAAAATGTGACTCAGGTAAGAAAAAGTTAGTTAGTAAGCATGACAAGGTCAAACATAATTTTGACCGAAGCTATAATCAATGACAGATGAAGGAAGGGTCAAAATTAGGATAAAGAAATAATAACACCGAAACCTGTGAAAACAAGTATGTAATGCTCAAAAGAACGTCCAACTAAGGGTTTCAATGATGAAGAGAATAACTAAACAAAGGAATGATTAGGCATCTTGGAACTCCTAATCCTGAAATCTTGAGTAAGAACCCCAAAGGGAAGAATCTTGCCCTAAGTAAAGGGAGATGTGAACCTAGGGATATACCTTTGGACTCACGAGCAAGACATACTAGTTATAATAAAACTCCATGGAAGGAGTAAACAATGTAAAGGAAAAGAAATTCCTTAAGTGTGTGATTTAAGGTGGGCAAAGTGAAAGAACGACCAAAGTATTAACATGTCTAAGTTGACATTTAGGAAAATTTATCCAAGAGTGAAAAATGTTGATTTAGTTTTGTGGACAAAACTCTTAAAAGGAGGGGAGAGTTGTAAATGACGTTCCTTTATGATGAGAAAAATGGGGAGAGAACCGATCAACCCGGGTGAGAAAATCGAACTAGTTCACGAAGCCCAACCAAGAGAGAAAGGGTAAACCGAGAAATTTATGCATCCTGAGTGACCTAAAGAGTCACAAAAGTCATGAAAAAGGACTTTAGAATGAAATGGAGGTGAAAACCAACCCAGTTCAGGTGAACCGGACATGAACCGGATTAAACTGGTTTGAACTGGTTCGAACCACTATTAAATTGATTTCTAAATTCATTTTTCTTGGTGGCATAGAAAATCCAAATTTGAGATTTGAGGCCACCATTTGATAGAGAATGAATTTAAAAATTTATAATTTTGAAAAAATCCATCCTTGTACACTATATGTCCTAAGAATCCTACCTCCTATAGCTAGAACTCACACTTGGAGAATTTTGCATATAAGTAGTTTTCCCTCAATATCTCCAAGGTGATCGCCAAATATTCTTCGTGCTCCAACCTAGTTTGTGAGTATATGAGAATATTATCTACAAATACTATCACCAATCTATCAATGTGTGGTTGGAACACACGGTTCATTAAATCCATGAAGGTTGCAGGGGCATTTGTTAACCCGAATGGCATCACTCTAAATTCGCAATGTTTGTATCAGGACCAAAATGTCATCATAGGAATGTCCTTCTCTCGGATCCTGAGTTGGTGGTAGCCTGACTGAAGGTCTATCTTGGAGAAGTAGGCTGCTCCTTTTAGATGGTTGAATAAGTTATCAATCCGTAGAAGTGGGTACTTGTTCTTGATGGTGACTTGATTCAACTTCCTATAGTTTACGCATAGTCTTATGCTTCCATACTTTTTCTTTACGAATAGGATGGGTGCAACACATGGAGACTGACTAGGACATATAAAATCCTTCTCCATTAGTTAGTCCAATTGTTCCTTTAATTCCTTCAATTCTGCTGGAGCCATGCGATAAGGGGTTTGGGATATGGGGTTTGTTCTTGGCATAATTTCTATGGTGAATTCCACTTTTCTACTTGGAGATAGTCCAAGTAAGTCTTCTAGAAATACTTCTTGATAGTGTTTAACCACTAGAATGTCTTCGAGTCCCTTCTCTTCAAACTCTTCATTGATGACCATGGCCAGGAAAGTCGTACAGCCTTTTTGTATCATCTTTTGGGCTTTCATATGGGACACTAGCTGTACTTCACCTTTCCTTCGGTCACCTTAGAATTTCAATTAGTTTGTCTCATGAGTGTGGAAGGTCAATGTCTTCTTTCCAAAGGATCACATCTACCTCCCTCAGAGGCAACATAATCAAATTTGCCTCGAGTTTAACCCCTCCAATCTTTATCTCACGTCCCTTTAAATTTTTGTTCCTATTTAACCCTTCTCCTAAGGGCATGAGAATGTTGAGACTTTGTCCTTTGGGAGTGAGTTCTAAAGGTATACATGGAATTAAGTATTCTTTGATGAAGGATCTCTCAGCTCTTGAGTCGAAGAGTGCATGGACCTGTTGTCCCCATAATTATACATGCCCTGATTAAAGAAATGTACATTTTAAGAAGAAAGGCTTTCTTTATTGAATATGAATTTCAATTACGAGATTTTATTAAGCGAGTTGGGAGGGTTTTGGGATGTACCCACAACAGTACTAGGGTCTTTCCTAGCCTCTTCCTGGGTGAGGTTGTATACACTAGCTGGTACTCTAGCTGTAACATCTAGCATGGGGTTCCTGGAGTTCCCTTGTGGTGGCTCAAGTGTATTCCTCCACTTGTTCTCCCTGAGAGTGGGGAATTCCTTTGCAAAGTACCTCACTTGTCCGCATGCAAAATAGGTCAGGCATGCTCCCTCGTAGTGCCTTTGGCACCTAGGACAATAAGGGTGTAAACCCTGTCCTTTAGTAATGAGAAAAATCGGGAAAGAACCAGTCAATGTGATCTTTAAACTGAGTTGGTATGTAAATCCAACTAATAGGGGACGAGCGAATTCAAAAATTTCTAACTCCCATGTGACTAAAAAATAATTATAAACTTGTAAAAAGAACCCTAGGATGATATGAGGAAGAAAGGCCAAAGCAGTTCAAGAGAACCAGGTCCGAATTGGATAGAATCGGTTTATGAACCAAGTTGGTTCATGAACCGGCACCAATAGAGAACGAGCAAAATAGAGAAATTCAACTCCCTTGTGCCTAAAGAAATTTATAAACCTTGGGAAGAAACCTTGGAACCAAGTGGGAGAGAAAAACCAGATCGGTTCGGGTGAACCGGACCCGAACCAATTTAAGGACCAAGCCGATTTATGAACCGAAATCGATAAAGAGATGGTAAACTGGGAATCTCATGGAGCCTAAGTGACCCAAGGAGTCACAAAAGATATGGAAATAGACTTGTGAAGAAATTGGGGATGAAAACCAAACCGGTTCAGGTGAAACAAATCCGAACCGGTTTGGACCGATTTGAACCACTAATGAACCGAACCATAAATTTCTTTTTGTAGGTAGCTTAAATAATTCACATTGGACATTTGAGGCCACCATTGGATAGAGAGTGAATATAGATGAATTTATAAATTTTTAGATTTGAAAAACTCGGTTGAATTAGGGGTGAACCGGCTGGTTTAAGCTTGGAACCTGGTTCGGACCGGTCTAGTCTGGTTCAGAACTGTGTCATCTTCTTCCTCAGGATGACATCACTGTTCACTCATCGGGAAACTGAAGAAATGCCTGTGAAGAAGAAATGCCTCCATTGGGTACCTTTTAGGTCATCACTTTCTATCATAATGGTGCCAAACGGACGACCAACGGGTCCCCAAGCTCCTTATATAAAGAGCCCTTCTCCATTTGTCCTCTCCACACCTAAAAAGCTCTCTCTCTCTCTCTATTGCTTAGTTTTCCGGTGAAGCTCAAACCAGAGCTTCGATATAGGGTCAATTCTGAGCCAAAGAAGGTGAGGTCGGGTTCATCAGAACTAGGGAGAAGTTAGCTACACAGTGATAGCATCCGTTCATCCCCAGAGTCGCCAGAAATGCGCTGACGTGATCAAACAGTGAAACAGCTCCAGCGGACCGAAGCTGCCCTATTTCGGCCAAGTTGAAATCGACCAATTTGAGCCCTCCTCAAGCCAAACCAAGCTTTCCTGACACCATCTCAGCCCCTCCACAGCCGAATTAGGACCGAAAGGTAAGCCAATTCGGCTCCCATTTACAATTTCAGATCGTTATTAGAGAGAGAGTTGGCCAAATTTTGATGAAGAAATTCTAATCCAATTCGACATCAATTGATGTCATTTTTTATCCTAGGAAGAACCTCTGGAGGAGAGCTACCTGCCCAGATAGAGAGCTCCGACCGCCGTGCCCTCACCGGTGAGAAATCGAAGCTTTCTCTCTCTACAGTCTGTTTTCCGGCGAAGCTCCGTTTGAGCTCGTTTCGGCGTTAAAATCTGCCATTCAAATTTCCTTAGAATCATATGAACATGTAGGAACTCAATTCCAACTCCAATTTTAACAATTAGAGGTGTTTGATTGGTCAATTTGATGAAATCAAATTCGGCAGTGTTGAAGAGTTGGAATTGTGGCAAAAATTGGGGAAATTTGGGGATTTTCAAAAATTCGAAAGACCAAATTGTAATTTTCTAAAATTGAGAGTCAATTGGTCATGATAAGAATATTAGAGGGCCAATTGAGAAATTTTAGAGTTTTGGGGGCAAAATTTACCATTTTTCTAAATAAAGGGTAAAATGGTAATTTTGGGAAAATTGAAGGACCAAATTGGAAATTTGGGAAATTAAATCCCTTTGTGTGAAATCAAATGATTTGAGGTCCTAAGGTAAATTTTAAAGGTTTCGGGACTCGAAATTAGGAAAAACCCGGCAATAGGGACTTAAAGTTAAAGAAAAATAACTTTAGGGACCTAATTACAAATATATGTAAAGTTGGGTTTTCTCATTCATTTGGAACGAATGAGGGCTACTAGGCCAAAGAATAATGAACAATTATGTTCATTTCGTGTAGGAGAAGGAGACATCGGGAATGCCAGTCGAAGTCCAGCTTGCTAAGTACGAAGCCCAACTAAGTGGAATTTCACTACACTATCGGGTGTGTGGGATTATGTATGATACCCGGTTGGGGATGATAAGTACCTTGGTATAAAAACCCACTGCTTAGTGATATTATTAATCATTACTACATAGAGAAAGTGATGTGAAAGTTATGCGGAAAAACTATTTACGGGTTGTAAGTAGATCATACCTGGTGGGTATGATGAGACTTACTCGACAGAATTTGAAAACTCGTTCATCGGTTATGAACGAAGATGTCCTTATACCAGTTGGTATAAATGGACAGTAAAAAAAACTATTTTTGTCGGAAGTGTTCTCCCCGGACTGTATGTCAATGCTTAAACTATTTGGGAGACCTTCTTGACGAGAGCTCGAATAGCTCTTATAGGCCAGTGGCCTCAGTTTTGGAACTTGAGAGCTAAAATGTCAATTTTTGAAAAACTCGAACAGTGGGCCATAGGCCAATGGACACGAGCAGGAGTTCGTAGAAGAACTTGATATATATGTGCCATTAAAACTTAATAAGTGAATTGTTTGTTCATGGTACCAAGGCAGGTTTGACATACTTAGTCAACTAGTAGCAGTGTGACATGATAGGTCTCCGAACCAATCGAGACAAACAGCTACATGTTGACTTGAAGGTCGGGACCGTTGGGACAAATGGCACCACATATTATATGGCAAATGTAAGAAAACTTTTCTTGTGCATGCACGATGAGTACGGGATCATCAAGATGCCCATGAGGGGTAGTGATGTGTCCTAAGGGCCCTGGACGACCCGGTGAGTATAAGGGTAGATCGTCGTTCTAGGTGTCTGTGCGAAATCTAGAGTAACAACAAGCGCATGAGACCGGGGTAGGGACAGGATGAGGTCTCTATCCTCATACGGACACGAAGAAGTGATTTCGGGATTGTGGGTCAGATGTCGCATACATCCACTCATTCCCAAGGTAGAAGTGGTCGTACTTCTATCCGGGTGGCAGGAAAAGTCGCTCCGAAGCCACCAGCGGGTTCAGTAGTGATACTGACTTGCGAACGTGTGTAACCTTCATGATGAAGGATGTGTATTGGGTGATGACACACTGGTAACTAAGAAATAATAGAAAAACCAAAATTTTTAAATGAAGGGATTTTTTAAAAGAAAGGAGTCTGGCACACTCCATATAAATGTTTTTCTTGAAAGTCAAAAGATTTGAATCCCATTCACTGAGTAGTTATACTCACCCCCTCCCTTATACTCCTTTCAAGAAGTCCTGGGAAGCCGAACCTTAAAAGGCAAGCACGATTAAATGCCTGCAAGACAGGTATGATTAAATTAAATTACTATACAGTTTTGATTTATGATATTCTTGGAAAAAGATGCAGGTCTAAAGAACGCCTTACTCTTTACGGTTTATAATATAAGGGGAAACCCTTTTGAAAATCGAGAGAGTGGCGGGTTGATCACGGGGATCCAACCAAACCGGATTGGGGCATGACAAAGGGTTTCCTTAGGGCAAGCTAGGGATTACTCTTTGGGGAGGTGGTGGCATGTCCTTCCTCTTTTGAAATGCCGCTCTATTTCCCCATCTTTGACCATTATACTCTTTCCGTCCACCCTGACAGTTTTGACCCTTATCTTCCTTCCAAGTCGTCTGCTCCATCCGACCGCGTCGGGTTTGCACCAATCGCTCACACTCATGAGCCGTGCTAATTATTGCCGCTAGGTCTGTGGGGTGTCTGACCACTTCCATACAGTCTCATATGTCCATATTGAGACTGTTCACGAATCATTGGCATATATCTGCTGGCCTAGCCAGGTCATGAGCAAATGGTCTTAACTCGTTGAATTTTGTTTCATACTCCGATATGGAGTTAAGTCCTTGCCAAAGTCGGAGAAAATCCTGCTTCTTCTTGTTAATCAAATGAGGAGCTAGATACTCCTCCACGTACCTCTCATCAAATTGCTCCCAGGTGGGGGTGGATGTATGAAGGTTTCGGACATTGTCCCACCAGCTTTTGGTACTTCCCTCTAGGAAAAATTCTATCAAGATCACCATGTCCTCTGGTGGTATGCTAACAATTTCCATCAACTGGACCTTCGTATTGAAAATAATGCTGATTGTTATGCGGACACGGAGTTTCATTTCAGGTTTGAGGTTCCGATATCGCATACATCCACTCATTCCTATGGTAGAAGGGGATAGGATTCTATCAAGGTGGCCAGTACAGTCGCTTTAATGCCACATGTGGGTGCAATGGATGGGCTGCCCTGCGAATGTATGATCCCTTAATGATGAAGGGCATGTGTTGATTGTTAAACACACTGACTGTGGTTAATGAGGAATAATAGTTTTAAAAAATCGAGAAAATTGAGGAAGAAAGGGTTTTAAAGAATATAAAGAGTCTTGCATACTCCATTTCAAACTATTTTTTTAAAACTCATATTTTAAACACCTATTCACTAAGTTGGTGTGCAACATTATTTTAAACTCCCTTACCTATTCCGAAAGTGACGATGCAACAAAGGATATTCAGTGTGAGTTGGTGTTCAGCATGGAGGTACCACTTCACTAGAGCTCTGCGCACCTTCTTTAAGTTCTTGATCCATGATTGGCTAACTGTGACCCTTCCTTAGAAGGTAAGGGAGGTATGGTTGGGAGGGACAAAGAGACCAGAAACCAAAGGAAAGGGAATAGACTCACAAACTGGATTGGATAAAGCATAACCTCTAGAAGCGGATACGTCGATCGTTGGAAGGGAAGGCTAGATAAGAAAAGTGAGCGACCAGTTCAGCTCGTAGTGACCCTGACACTATGTTAGGGCGAACTGGGAAAGCCTTCCAAGTCTGTAGTCTTATAAACTAGTAAAGCTGCAGTGAAATTTTTCTAGGCTCTTTTCTCTTTAGAATACCTCCTCGCTCTTCGTCCATTTCCTGGCGAAAGAACTTTTTCGGGTGTTCGGTCTGGCTTGCTTAGGTCGAGTAAGCAACTGAAGAAATTTCGTATACAGGATTTCTGTATTAGATTAAGTATTATAAAGGACCGAAAATGATGTCATTACAGGTGAGGATGGAAATTCTATAGTAGGACTTGCTCTAGAAGTTGTATATTCTATCTTTCTAGTAGGTGGACTCAGAATCGGACTATGAAACGAGTTCTAAAAAAATACCTTCCACATTCAAAGCAAAATAAAAGACTTGCTCTGCTATAGTAGGACTTTTTTACCTAGTTCCTGAATGTGAATGGAATCTATCTACTTTCTCCATCCACTGGAAATGAAATACTAGCAGTTGCTATTTATAGTGGCTGATGAGGAAGGTAGGACTCAAAGCCATCGAATCGAGCCTAAAGGGCAAGCTCCGTAGAAAGAATCTTCCCGGTCGAATGGGATCCTCGTGTCATCAAACGTGAGTTTTGAGTTCTTAAGTTTTTGAGTTGGCAGTTTTGTTCCTTTCTATCTCTTGAATGGGAGTATCTGAAATAAAGAAGAAAAGCACTCATGACATAGAATAGAGGGCGTAGTACGGAGGCACCCAATGGGATTATCCGTAAGAGTCTAATGGGGGTGCAGCTGCTACTTGCTCCTCTTCTTGAGTTAGGACTTCCAAAGCCCTAAGAGAGTCAAGTTAGTTAAGACTTGGAGGAATGGCTTCTAAACCTTAATAGGAACTCTAACTAGTAAGCTACTAAAGAAAGACCCTAGATCAGCTAGACGGAAGAGAGTTGAACAGCTACAGCTAGAAGGCGAATAGCTTTGACTATGGCTATAGTTTAGTTATCTCTATAGTTGTATAATATTATATTAGAAACATTGTTTAAACAGTTGTCCTCGCTTTAATCTAAAACCTAAACTCCTTTTCCAAACAAGATACTAAAGCAAAAAAAAGTCTAAGCCTTTGAACCTCGCCCTTAAAAGGCTATGCCATCATAAAGAAGGTGCTGCTAAATGGAAAGATCTTATCAACGTCCATGAATGAGAAATCATAGATCGAACCGTCGGCTTTGTATCGGCTAAGTTCACGAGTTGAAGATAAGCGGACTCACACCGTTGACATCCGCCACAGGGTAAATCATCGCCTCTTTGCCCCCAGCTAATTCTACCAAAGAGCGACTCTTCTCAAAATTTCAAAGGGGCTGAGTTGGAATCCCATTCTAACTAAGGATTTTTTGGTTCCGGAGGATCCCGCTACAAGAGAACCAGGAATAGAGAGCACCGCTGACATCCGCCATAGGGTAAACCATCGCCTCTCTGGTCCCTGACTGATTCTACCAAAGGCCAACAATAGACAAGAATTCCACCCCGAACACAACTTGAATCGTACTGTGCTCTCCAAAGAGCGACTCTTCTCAAAATTTCAAAGGGGCTGAGTTGGAATCCCATTCTAACTAAGGATTCTTTGGTTCCGGAGGATCCTGCTATAGGAGAAGAACCAGGAACAGAGAGATTTCCCCTTTTTCGCTCAAGATAGATGGTTTTAAGAATGAGTGATTGCCCTTATCCGACCCTTACTGCTCAATCTAAGAGCTGAGAGCTAATGCGTTCCACTTATTGAACAGGATTCGATGGTCGGTCCTAGACCCCTAGATGCCGAGGGCATCCTAGGGTGATCTCCTAGTTCCTACAGGGTGGAGATGATGGCATCGGTCCATGGATTTCCTTCCTTTTGCCGCATCTCATGCTCAAAGGGTTGAAGGGAGATAGTGCATCAAGCTGTTCGCAAGGGCCAGCTTGATCCTCTTCCCCAGGATCCCTGACGAGGGAACCCTAGGAGAGCCACCGACTCCAACTACCGTCCATGTACGTTCTATACTAGATCTGACCAACCGCTCATCCTACCTTCTCTACATTCTTGACAGCCAATCTTTGAATCTTTGACTCAGTAGAGTCTTTCGGTGGCATCTTTTGGTTCTCTTCCCCATTACTTAGAAAAAGTGAGCCACCAGTTCAAGTACATAAGATACTATCATTACCGCCTGGACAATTAGACATCCAACCCGTAATTGCAACGACCCAATTGCAAGAGCAGAGCTCTACCAACTGAGCTATATCCCCCAAGCCAAGTCGAAGATGCATGGAGGAGTAAGATGCTTTTTGCTTTTTCTATTCTTTTCCTTGGCGCAACTGGGCCATCCTGGACTTGAACCAAAGACCTCGCCTGTGAAATAAATCATCGCACCTATGGGGAGGGAGAAAATCAAGAGATTCCTTTTCGGGAGCGATTCATCCTTTTCGAATGTAACATACAACTCTTCATTGTACTGCGCTCTCCGAGTGTGCTTTTTTCCCCTTCTTCCTTACCATGGTAAGCCTTTGTGAAATAACTCCAATGAGAAGAAAAAAGAAGGCGTTAAGAGACCCTCCCGGCCTAACCCGTCACACTCCAAGATCCGTTTTCAAACCGGCTCCTATTCAAGTCAAGCTGCTTTCTTCAAACTTGCGGGAAGGGTATGAAAAAAAGGCTCTAATGGTACGATCTCTCCGTCACCCCAGAATAAAAGGGGCGATTTCGTAGTTCTTGGTCTGTGAAAATAGGTTATTAGGTGCTCCATTTTCTTTTCCCATTGAGATCGAACCTATCTTGTGCTCGAGAGATAGCTGTCCATACACTGAGAAGGGAGGTAAGGATTCTCGAGAAGAGAGGAGCCATGTGGTCCATGGACCGCCCGGGTCCCACGAGTGAGTAGAAAGTTGGATCTGCATTGGATCTCACCTGAATCGCCCCATCTATCCTCTTGAGGAGAGGTTTGGTTTCAAACCCGGCTCGAGCAGGAGAAGTACGCCATGCGTGCCTTGGATGGTCCACATCTCAGGGTCAGGCGCTGATGAGCACATTGAACTATCCATGTGGCTTAGAGGCCTCACAGCCCAAGCACAACCACACAATTATCAGGCGCACGCTCTACCACTGAGCTAATAGCCCAGCGAGGGCCTCCCGTCGGGGCCCGCTATGTCAAAAGCGAGAGAAAGACCATCCCCCTCTTTCCTTTTTTTGCCCAGTGGCGCCACGCAGTGGAAAACGCATGGAGACGTCAAAAAGGGGTCCTATCAACTTGTTCCTACCTAGGATAATAAGCTCATGAGCTTGGTCTCACCTTCACCGTTGAGAATCGAAAGAAGACTTCCATCTCCAAGTTTCACCTAGATGTAGTTCGCGGGTGTAAAGCAATGTCAAACCAAAATACCCAATAAGCATTAGCTCTCCCTGAAAAGGAGGTGATCCAGCCACACCTTCTAGTACGGCTACCTTGTTACGACTTCACTCCAGTCACTAGCCCTGTCTTCGGCATCCCCCTCCTTGCGGTTAGTGTGACTGGCGGTGTGTACAAGGCCCGGGAATGAATTCACCGCCGCTTGGCTGACCTGTGATTACTAGCGATTCTAGCTTCATGCAGGCGAGTTGCAGCCTGCAATCCAAAATGAGGACGGGTTTTTGGAGTTAGCTCCCCCTCGCGGGCTCGCGACCCTTTGTCCCAGCCATTGTAGCACGTGTGTCGCCCAGGGCATTTGGGGCATGTTTGGAACCCTCACCTTCCTCCGGCTTATCACCGGCAGTTTGTTCAGGGTTCCAAACTCAATAGTGGCAACTAAACACGAAGGTTGTGCTCGTTGCGGGACTTAACCCAACACCTTACGACACGAGCTGACGACAGCCATGCACCACCTGTGTCCACGTTCCCGAAGGCACTCCTCTCTTGAAAGAGGATTCACGGCATGTCAAGTCGGTTCTTCGCTTTACATCGAATAAAACCACATGCTCCACCGCTTGTACGAGCCCCCGTCAATTCCTTTGAGTTTCATTCTTGCGAACATACTCCCAACCGGGATACTTAACGCGTTAGCTACAGCACTGCACAGGTCGATACGCACAGTGCCCAGTATCCATCATTTACGGTTAGAACTACTGGGGTATAGAATCCCATTCGCTCCCCTAGCTTTCCTCTCTCAATGTTAGTGTCGGCCCAACAAAGTGCTTGAGCCCTTGGTGTTCTTTCTGATCTCTGTGCATTTCACCGCTCCACCGAAAATTCCCTCTACCCCTACTGTACTCTAGCTTGGTAGTTTCCACCGCCTGTCCAGGGTTAAGCCCTGGGATTTGACGGCAGACTTCAAAAGCCACCTATAAACGCTTTACGTCCAATCATTCTGGATAACGCTTGCATCCTCTGTATTACCGCGGTTGCTAGCACAGAGTTAGCTGATGCTTATTTCCCAGATACCATCATTGCTTCTTTTCCAAGAAAAGAAGTTCACGATCCGTGGGCCTTTTACCTCCACGTGGCATTACTCCATCAGGCTTTCTCCCATTGCGGAAAATTCTCCACTGCTGCCTTCCGTAGGAGTCTGGGCTGTGTCTTAGTTTACAGGGTATTAGCAGCCGTTTCCAGCTGTTGTTCCCTCTTACGCATTACTCACTCGTCCGCCACTGGAAACACCACTTCCTGTCTGACTTGCATGTGTTAGGCATGCCGCCAATGTTCATCCTGAGCCAGGATCGAACTCTCCATGAGATTCATAGTTGCATTACTTATAGCTTCCTTATTCGTAGACAAAGCGGATTCGGAATTGTTTTGCATTACTTATCCGTTCTCATTTGATCGCGGTGGGGGAGTAAGTCGTTCATCCTGAGCCAAGATCGAACTCTCAAACAAGGAGCCCAATAAGATCTCAAGCCCAAAGAAAGAGCCCAATAAGATATCAAGCCCAAAAGAAGAGCCCAATAATATCTCCAAAAGATAATTCAAATTTGAATTTAAAGTGTGAGATTTATCATAAATATTTTAGAAGATTAAATTAGGAAACAATATATTTTCTAGATATGTTCAAGAAATATATTAGCAATATTTTCAATATGGTTAGCATGTCAACCCCAATATTTTATTTCCTTATTTAGATTCTCTCCCCTTTTTGTCTCTCACTCTCTCTCCTCTCTCTACTCTCCATATCTCTCTCTCCCATACTCTCTCTATATATCCCTCTTCTCTCTTTCCTCATCTCTCTCCCCTTTCTATCTCTTAGTCTCGATCCTCTCTCTATCTCCTATCTCTCTCTCTCCTTCTCTCTCTTCTCTCTATCTCTCCCCTTTCTCTCTCCTCCTCTCTCTAACTCTATCTCTCCCCTTTCTATCTCCTCCTCTCTCTACCTCTATCTCTCCCCATCTCTCTCTCCTATCTCTCCCCTTTCTCACTCTCACTTTCTCTCCATCTCTCTCCTCGTCTCTCTCTACCTCTCTCTATCTCTCTCCCTTTTCTCACTCTCACTCTCTCTCCAATCTCTCTCCATCTCTCCCCTCTCTCTCTCCTCATCTCTCTCTCCCTCTCTCTAACTCTCTCTCCCTATCTCTCCTCTTTATCTCTCCCCTCCTCTCTATCTCTCCCTTTCTCACTCTCACTATCTTTCCTCCTCTCTCCCCCTCCCTCCCCGTCTCTCTATCTCTCCTCTCCTCTCTATCTATCTCACCCTTTCTCTCTCTCACTCTCTTTCCTCCTCTCTCCCTCTCTCTCGCCTCATCTCTCTCCTCCTCTCTCTATCTCTCCCCTTTCTCTCTCTCCTATCTCTATCTCTCTCCTTTCTCTTTCCCTCCACTCTCTATCTCTCCCTTTCTCTCTCTCACTCTCTTTCCTCCTCTCTCTCGTTGTCTCTCTTTCCACCTCTCTCTCATCTCTCTCTTCTCTCTCTATCTTATTTCTCTCTCACTCTCTCTCCCTCTCTCTATCTCTCTCTCCCCATCTCTCTCTATCTCTCTATATCTCCCTCTTCTCTCTCTCCTCTTCTCTCTCCCATTTTTGTCTCATTCTCTCTCCCCTCTCTACTCTCCCCCTCTCTCTCATACTCTCTCTCTACATCTCTCTCTCCTATCTATCTCTCACTCTCTCTCCAATCTCTCTATCCTCTCTCCATTTCCTGTCCCTATGTCCTATCTCTTTCTCCATCTCTCTTCTCTCTCTATCTCTCCTATTTCTCTCTCACTATCTCTATCCTCCTCTCTCTTCCTCTCTCTCTCACTCTCTCTCCCCATCTCTCTACATATCTATCTCTCTCCTCCTCTCTCTCCCTTTATCTCTATCTCTTTCTCCAGCTTTCCCTCTTGTCACTCTCTTATATCTCTCTCCCTCCCTCAATCTCTCTCTCCCTCTCTCTATCTCTCTCTCCCCATCTCTCCTCCCTCCCTCTATCTCCATCTCTCTCTCCTCCACTCTTGCCTCTCTCTTTATCTCTCTCCTTTTCTCTCCACTTTCTCTCTCTCATTGTCTCTCACGTCATCTCTACCTCTCTCTCCCGTCTCCCAATCTCTTTCACTCTCTCCTCTCTCTATCTATCTCTCGACTTTCTCTTTCTCACTCTCTCGTCTCATCTCTCTATCTATCTCTCCCCTTTCTCTCTCTCACTCTCTCTCCAATCTCTCTCCATATCTATCTCTCTCACTCTCTCTACTCTCTCTCCCTCTCTCCTCTCTCTCCCTCCCTCTACCCATCTCTATCTCTCTACTTTCTCTCTCTCATTCTCTCTCTCCTCCTCTCTCTCCCCATCTCACTCTTTCTTTATCTCCATGAATCTCTCTCCCTCTCTCCTCCTCTCTCTCTCCCCATCTTCTCTCTATATCTCTTTATGTCCCTATTCTCTCTCCCCTATCTGTCTCTCGTCTCTCTCTGTCTCTCTCACATCTCTCTCCTATCTCTCTCCCTCTCTCCTCTCTCTCTCCCATCTCTCTCTACTCTACCTCTAAATCTCTCTCTCCCCTCTCTCCCTCTCTCTACCCATCTCTATCTCTCCACTTTCTCTCTCTCATTCTCCCTCCTCCTCTCTTTCCCCGTCTCACTCTCTCTATCTTCATCTATCTCTCCTATATCTCTCTTCCTCTCTCTCCCTCACTCTCTCCCCCTCTCTCCTTCTCTCTCTCCATCTCTCTCTCCCTCACTATCTCCCGTCTCTCTCTCCCATCTCTCTCTCCTCTACCTCTACATCTCTCTCTCTCCAACTCTCTTCCTCTCTCTCCCCATCTCTCTCTCCTCTTCTCTCTCTCTCTCCTCTTCTCTCTCTCTCCTCTCTCTACTCTCCCTATCTCTCTCCATAACTCTCTCTATCTCTCCCTCTTTCACTCACTCTCTCTCCTCCTAACTCTCCCTCTCTCTCTCCAATCTCTCTATCCTCTCTCTATCTCCTATATGTATCTCCTATCTCTCTCCCTCTCTCTCCTCTCTCACCCCATATTTGTATCTCCTATCTCTCTCCCTCTCTCTCCTCTCTCACCCCATATCTTACTCTCTTCTCCTCCTCTCTCTACCTCTCTCTCTCCTCGTCTCTCTCTCCTCGTCTCTCTCTCCCAACTCTCCCTCCTCTCTCTCTACATCTCTCTACTCTCTCCCTCTGTCTCCCCGTCTCTCTATCTCTCTCTATATCCCTCTTCTCTCTCTACCCTCTCTGTCTCTCACTCTCTCTACTCTCCTTGTCTATCTCCGTTACTTCCTTTCCCATCTCTCTCTACGTCACTCTCTCCTGTCTCTCCCCATCTCTTTCTCACTATCTCTCCCCTTTATCTCTCTCTGTCCTCTCTTTATCTCTCCCCTTCTCTCGCTCTATCTTTCCCCTCCTCACTCTCTATCTCTCCCCTTTCTCTCTGTCACTCTCTTTCCTCCTCTCTCAACCTCTCTCCCCTTTCACCATCTCTCTACACATCTCTATCTCTCCACTTTCGCTCTCTCATTATCTCTCCTCCTCTCTCTCCCGTCTCACTCTCTCTCTCTCTCCTATATCTCTCCCCCTCACTCTCCCTCTCTCCTTCTCTCTCTCCCTCACTATCTCCCATCTCTCTCTCCCATCTCTCTCCTCTCCCTGTACATCTCTCTCTCCCTCACTATCTCCCATCTCTCTCTCCCATCTCTCTCCTCTCCCTGTACATCTCTCTCTCCTCTCTCTCCCCATCTTTCTATATCTCCCTCTTCTCTCTCCCCTTTCTGTCTCTCACTCTCACTCCTCTCTATCCCTCTCTCTATCTCTCCCATTTCTCTCTCACTATCTCTCTCCTCCTCTCTCTCCCCATCTTTCTATATCTCCCTCTTCTCTCTCCCCTTTCTGTATCTCACTCTCACTCCTCTCTATCCCTCTCTCTATCTCTCCCATTTCTCTCTCCTCCTCTCTCTCCCTCTATCACTCCACTTTTTCTCTCTCACTCTCTCTCCCCATCTCTCTATATATCTCTCCCCTTTCTCACTCTCTCTCCTATATCTCTCCTCGTGTCTCTCTCCCTCTCTCTATCTCTGTCTCTCCCCTTTCTCACTCTCACTCTCTCTCCAATCTCTCTCCTATATCTCTCCTCGTGTCTCTCTCCCTCTCTCTATCTCTCTCTCCCCTTTCTCATTCTCACTCTCTCTCTAATCTCTCTCTTATATCTCTTCCCCTCTCTATCTCTATCTCTCTCTCCCTATCTCTCCTCTCTATCTCTCTCTTTCTCTCTCACTATCTTCCCTCCTCTCTCCCCTTCTATCTCTATCTCTCCCCTCCTCTCTGTCTATCTCTCATTCTCTTTCCTCCTCTCTCCGTCTCTCTCTCCTCATCTCTCTCTTCCCTCTATATCTCTCCTCTCCTCTCTCTATCCCTTCCTTTCTCTCTCTTCCTTCTATATCTCTCCTCTCCTCTCTCTATCTCTCCCTTTCTCTCTCTTCCCTCTATATCTCTCCTCTCCTCTCTCTATCTCTCCCTTTCTCTCTCTCACTCTCTTTCCTCCTCTCTCTCTTCTTGTCTCTCTTTCCAGCTCTCTCTCTCGTCTCTTTCTTCTCTCTTTGTCTTATATCTCTCTCACTCTCTCTCCCTCCCACTCTCTATCTCTCTCCCCATCTCTCGCTATCTCTCTATATCTCCCTTTTCTCTCTTTCCTCATCTCTCCCCCCTTTTTGTCTCTCAGTCTCTCTCCTCTCTATCTCCTATCTCTCTCTCCCTCTCTCTCCTCTCTTTATCTCTCCCCTTTCTCTCTCCCTCTATCTCTCCACTTTCTCTCTCTCACTCTCTCTCCCTATCTCTCTGCTTTCTCTCCCAATCTCTCTCCTATCGCTCCCCCTCTCTCTATCTCTCTCTCCCTATCTCTCCTCTTTATCTCTCCCCTCCTCTCTATCTCCCCCTTTCTCTCACTCACTATCTTTCCTCCTCTCTCCCCGTCTCTCTCTGTCTCTCCCCTCCTCTCTATCTATCTCTCCCTTTCTCTCTCTCACTCTCTTTTCTCCTCTCTCCCCATCTCTCTCCACCTCTCTCTCCTACTCTCTCTCCACCTCTCTCTCCTACTCTCTATCTCTCTCGTTTCTCTTTCCCTGCCCTCTCAATCTCTCCTCTCCTCTCTCTATCTCTCCCTTTCTCTCCCTCACTCTCTTTCCTCCTCTCTCCCTCTCTCTCGTCGTCTCTCGCTTCTCTCTCTATCTTATTTCTCTCTCACTCTCTCTGCCTCTCTCTATCTCTCTCTCCCCATCTCTCTCTATTAAGGCCTATGTCTTCTTTCTCTTTTAAGAGAACTTTTGAACTTATCAGGTTTTTACTTGTGGCGTTCAAGCAATCAGACTTATCACCAGGGTTTTCTAGGAGCTCTCCTTAGAGAAGTTTGGTGTGGCGTCTACTTCTATCCTTACCTTATTCCTTAACCAGACAAGGTATATTCCATTCTTTTTACTTGCGTCGTGAAAGTCTTGAGGTCTATTCCATATTTGGTGTAGGGTGTTGTTAGTATATCGGCGGGCTTTGCATCACTTTTTCTTATAGATTTAAAGCACTCTTGCCTTTTTCCACTCATATGTCTTCTGTCAATCTGAATTAAACTTTAAAAACAAATCGTTTTTACGAAGCAATTCAACTTAAGGAACAATCAAGACAAATCAATAAGGTTTTCAAACACCAATTCTAGAAGAATTTAAGTATGGTGTACGAATAGAGTCGTAGAAGAATAAAATGTAGATAGAGAAAGAAATTAAGATGGAATGAAATAGACTAGATAGAGCATAATGAAATTCAAGCTAGAATTGTGTGCCTCTCTTTTTTTTTTGCCTTTTTTTTTGCATGAATTTTTTTTGCTCTTCTTTTAGCACGATTTTTTTCCTCTTTTTTTCTTTTTTTTTGCTATTTTTTGGCACGAATTTTTTTTGGCTTTTCTTCTTTTTTCTTTTAATCTACTGGAGAGAAGATAGATAGAAGAAGATAGAATTTTTTTTGTTTTTCTTTTAATCTACTGGAGAGAAGATAGATAGAAGAAGATAGAATGTTTTTTGTTTTTCTTTTATAGAGAATAGAAATAGGTAGAGAAGATAAAAAAAAGAACTAGATATAAAAGATGGGATGGAACTTGTCGTGCAATCGTGTGCTCTGATACCAACTAATGTGAACCCCGCCAATATGTTGACGACACCCTACACCAAATATGGAAAAGACCCCAAGACTTTCACGGCGCAAGTGCGAAAAGATGGAATATACCTTGTTTATGTGAGAAACAAGGTATGTGATATGTAGACGCCACACCCAAATCCTCTAAGAAGAACTCTTAGAAAACCCGAGTGATAAGTCTTGATTGCTTGAACGCCACAAGTAAAAACCTGATAAGTTCAAAAAGCCCTTTCAGGATAGAATGAAGACAAAACTCACAAGATTGAAATTCCAAAGTGACTTCCAATGCTGTGGAGTATGCCTTTTATAGGCTCAAAAAATAACCAAATAGTCCACAAAATAAGGAAAAATATCTATTATGGTTATAAGCTAACCATATCTAATCTCAATATTT
>CM057744.1:14690858-14705500 GCA_030064425.1 Trapa bicornis | reverse complement strand
AATGCTTAGAATCGCTAAGAAATTGATATGAATCCGGCAAAAGAGTTTACAAATTCACAAATCCAATCACTTAAGAAACCCTATAAAACCCTAAGAAACCCAAAGAAATGCTAAGAAACTCTTAAAAAAAAATCAAGAAACCCAAGAAATGCCAAAAAAAAATGCTAAGAATCTCTAAGAAATGCTAACAAACCCTTATAAATCCTAAGAAAGTCTTAGAAACACTAATAAACGTTAAAAAATTCTAAGAAACCCTATAAAACTCTAATAAATGCTAAGAAACCCTACAAAACCCTAAGAAAACCCTAAGAAATACTAAAAAGTCCTAATAAATACTATGAAACCCTATAAAACGCTAATAAACCCTAAAAAACATTAAGAAACTCTAAAAATGCTAAAACCATGCTTAGAATCGCTAAGAAATTGATATGAATCCGACAAAAGAGTCTACAAATTCACAAATCCAATCACTTAAGAAACCCTATAAAACCCTAAGAAACCTAAAGAAATGCTTAGAAACTCTAAAAAAAAAATCAAGAAACCCAAGAAATGCCAAAAAAAATGCTAAGAATCTCTAAGAAATGCTAACAAACCCTAATAAATCCTAAAAAAGTCTTAGAAACACTAATAAACGCTAAAAAATTCTAAGAAACCCTATAAAACCCTAATAAATGCTAAGAAACCCTACAAAACCCTAAGAAAACCCTAAGAAATACTAAAAAATCCTAATAAATACTATGAAACCCTATAAAACGCTAATAAACCCTAAAAAACATAAAGAAACTCTAAAAACGCTAAAACAATTCTTAGAATCGCTAAGAAATTGACATGAATCCGACAAAAGAGTCTACAAATTCACAAATCCAATCACTTAAGAAACCCTACAAAACCCTAAGAAACCCAAAGAAATGCTAAGAAACTCTAAAAAAAAATCAAGAAACCCAAGAAATGCCAAAAAAAATGCTAAGAATCTCTAAGAAATGCTAACAAACCCTTATAAATCCTAAGAAAGTCTTAGAAACACTAATAAACGCTAAAAAATTCTAAGAAACCCTATAAAACCCTAATAAATGCTAAGAAACCCTACAAAACCCTAAGAAAACCCTAAGAAATACTAAAAAGTCCTAATAAATACTATGAAACCCTATAAAACGCTACTAAACCCAAAAAAACATTAAGAAATGCTAAGAAACTAGATGAAATGCTAAGTAACACTAAGAAATCGTAAAAAACATTAAGAAACTCTAAAAACGCTAAAACAAAGCTTAGAATCGCTAAGAAATTGATATGAATCCGACAAAAGAGTCTACAAATTCACAAATCCAATCACTTAAGAAACCCTAAGAAACCCAAAGAAATGCTAAGAAACTCTAAAAAAAAATCAAGAAACCCAAGAAATGCCAAAAAAAAATGCTAAGAATCTCTAAGAAATGCTAACAAACCCTTATAAATCCTAAGAAAGTCTTAGAAACACTAATAAACGTTAAAAAATTCTAAGAAACCCTATAAAACTCTAATAAATGCTAAGAAACCCTACAAAACCCTAAGAAAACCCTAAGAAATACTAAAAAGTCCTAATAAATACTATGAACCCCTATAAAACGCTAATAAACCCTAAAAAACATTAAGAAACTCTAAAAACGCTAAAACAATGCTTAGAATCGCTAAGAAATTGATATGAATCCGACAAAAGAGTCTACAAATTCACAAATCCAATCACTAAAGAAACCCTATAAAACCCTAAGAAACCTAATGAAATGCTTAGAAACTCTAAAAAAAAAATCAAGAAACCCAAGAAATGCCAAAAAAAATGCTAAGAATCTCTAAGAAATGCTAACAAACCCTTATAAATCCTAAGAAAGTCTTAGAAGCACTAATAAACGGTAAAAAATTCTAAGAAACCCTATAAAGCCCTAATAAATGCTAAGAAAACCTACAAAACCCTAAGAAAACCCTAAGAAATACTAAAAAGTCCTAATAAATACTATGAAACCCTATAAAACGCAAATAAACCCTAAAAAACATTAAGAAACTCTAAAAACGCTAAAACAATTCTTAGAATCGCTAAGAAATTGACATGAATCCGACAAAAGAGTCTACAAATTCACAAATCCAATCACTTAAGAAACCCTATAAAACCCTAAGAAACCCAAAGAAATGCTAAGAAACTCTAAAAAAAAATCAAGAAACCCAAGAAATGCCAAAAAAAATGCTAAGAATCTCTAAGAAATGCTAACAAACCCTTATAAATCCTAAGAAAGTCTTAGAAACACTAATAAACGCTAAAAAATTCTAAGAAACCCTATAAAACCCTAATAAATGCTAAGAAACCCTACAAAACCCTAAGAAAACCCTAAGAAATACTAAAAAGTCCTAATAAATACTATGAAACACTATAAAACGCTAATAAACCCTAAAAGACATTAAGAAACTCTAAAAATGCTAAAACAATGCTTAGAATCGCTAAGAAATTTATATGAATCCGACAAAAGAGTCTACAAATTCACAAATCCAATCACTTAAGAAACCCTATAAAACCCTAAGAAACCTAAAGAAATGCTTAGAAACTCTAAGAAAAAATCAAGAAACCCAAGAAATGCCAAAAAAAATGCTAAGAATCTCTAAGAAATGCTAACAAACCCTTATAAATCCTAAGAAAGTCTTAGAAACACTAATAAACGTTAAAAAATTCTAGGAAACCCTATAAAACTCTAATAAATGCTAAGAAACCCAACAAAACCCTAAGAAAACCCTAAGAAATACTAAAAAGTCCTAATAAATACTATGAAACCCTATAAAACGCTAATAAACCCTAAAAAACATTAAGAAACTCTAAAAACGCTAAAACAATTCTTAGAATCGCTAAGAAATTGATATGAATCCGACAAAAGAGTCTACAAATTCACAAATCCAATCACTTAAGAAACCCTATAAAACCGTAAGAAACCCAAAGAAATGCTAAGAAACTCTAAAAAAAAATCAAGAAACCCAAGAAATGCCAAAAAAAATGCTAGGAATCTCTTAGAAATGCTAACAAACCCTTATAAATCCTAAGAAAGTCTTAGAAACACTAATAAACGCTAAAAAATTCTAAGAAACCCTATAAAACCCTAATAAATGCTAAGAAACCCTACAAAACCCTAAGAAAACTCTAAGAAATACTAAAAAGTCCTAATAAATACTATGAACCCCTATAAAACGCTAATAAACCCTAAAAAACATTAAGAAACTCTAAAAACGCTAAAACAATGCTTAGAATCGCTAAGAAATTGATATGAATCCGACAAAAGAGTCTACAAATTCACAAATCCAATCACTAAAGAAACCCTATAAAACCCTAAGAAACCTAATGAAATGCTTAGAAACTCTAAAAAAAAAATCAAGAAACCCAAGAAATGCCAAAAAAAATGCTAAGAATCTCTAAGAAATGCTAACAAACCCTTATAAATCCTAAGAAAGTCTTAGAAGCACTAATAAACGCTAAAAAATTCTAAGAAACCCTATAAAACCCTAATAAATGCTAAGAAAACCTACAAAACCCTAAGAAAACCCTAAGAAATACTAAAAAGTCCTAATAAATACTATGAAACCCTATAAAACGCAAATAAACCCTAAAAAACATTAAGAAACTCTAAAAACGCTAAAACAATTCTTAGAATCGCTAAGAAATTGACATGAATCCGACAAAAGAGTCTACAAATTCACAAATCCAATCACTTAAGAAACCCTATAAAACCCTAAGAAACCCAAAGAAATGCTAAGAAACTCTAAAAAAAAATCAAGAAACCCAAGAAATGCCAAAAAAAATGCTAAGAATCTCTAAGAAATGCTAACAAACCCTTATAAATCCTAAGAAAGTCTTAGAAACACTAATAAACGCTAAAAAATTCTAAGAAACCCTATAAAACCCTAATAAATGCTAAGAAACCCTACAAAACCCTAAGAAAACCCTAAGAAATACTAAAAAGTCCTAATAAATACTATGAAACACTATAAAACGCTAATAAACCCTAAAAGACATTAAGAAACTCTAAAAATGCTAAAACAATGCTTAGAATCGCTAAGAAATTTATATGAATCCGACAAAAGAGTCTACAAATTCACAAATCCAATCACTTAAGAAACCCTATAAAACCCTAAGAAACCTAAAGAAATGCTTAGAAACTCTAAGAACAAATCAAGAAACCCAAGAAATGCCAAAAAAAATGCTAAGAATCTCTAAGAAATGCTAACAAACCCTTATAAATCCTAAGAAAGTCTTAGAAACACTAATAAACGTTAAAAAATTCTAGGAAACCCTATAAAACTCTAATAAATGCTAAGAAACCCAACAAAACCCTAAGAAAACCCTAAGAAATACTAAAAAGTCCTAATAAATACTATGAAACCCTATAAAACGCTAATAAACCCTAAAAAACATTAAGAAACTCTAAAAACGCTAAAACAATGCTTAGAATCGCTAAGAAATTGATATGAATCCGACAAAAGAGTCTACAAATTCACAAATCCAATCACTAAAGAAACCCTATAAAACCCTAAGAAACCTAAAGAAATGCTTAGAAACTCTAAAAAAAAAATCAAGAAACCCAAGAAATGCCAAAAAAATGCTAAGAATCTCTAAGAAATGCTAACAAACCCTTATAAATCCTAAGAAAGTCTTAGAAACACTAATAAACGCTAAAAAATTCTAAGAAACCCTATAAAACCCTAATAAATGCTAAGAAACCCTACAAAACCCTAAGAAAACCCTAAGAAATACTAAAAAGTCCTAATAAATACTATGAAACCCTATAAAACGCTAATAAACCCTAAAAAACATTAAGAAACTCTAAAAACGCTAAAACAATTCTTAGAATCGCTAAGAAATTGACATGAATCCGACAAAAGAGTCTACAAATTCACAAATCCAATCACTTAAGAAACCCTATAAAACCGTAAGAAACCCAAAGAAATGCTAAGAAACTCTAAAAAAAAATCAAGAAACCCAAGAAATGCCAAAAAAAATGCTAAGAATCTCTAGGAAATGCTAACAAACCCTTATAAATCCTAAGAAAGTCTTAGAAACACTAATAAACGCTAAAAAATTCTAAGAAACCCTATAAAACCCTAATAAATGCTAAGAAACCCTACAAAACCCTAAGAAAACTCTAAGAAATACTAAAAAGTCCTAATAAATACTATGAAACACTATAAAACGCTAATAAACCCTAAAAGACATTAAGAAACTCTAAAAATGCTTAAACAATGCTTAGAATCGCTAAGAAATTGATATGAATCCGACAAAAGAGTCTACAAATTCACAAATGCAATCACTTAAGAAACCCTATAAAACCCTAAGAAACCTAAAGAAATGCTTAGAAACTCTAAAAAAAAAAATCAAGAAACCCAAGAAATGCCAAAAAAAATGCTAAGAATCTCTAAGAAATGCTAACAAACCCTTATAAATCCTAAGAAAGTCTTAGAAACACTAATAAACGCTAAAAAATTCTAAGAAACCCTATAAAACCCTAATAAATGCTAAGAAACCCTACAAAACCCTAAGAAAACCCTAAAAAATACTAAAAAGTCCTAATAAATACTATGAAACCCTATAAAACGCTAATAAACCCTAAAAAACATTAAGAAACTCTAAAAACGCTAAAACAATTCTTAGAATCGCTAAGAAATTGACATGAATCCGACAAAAGAGTCTACAAATTCACAAATCCAATCACTTAAGAAACCCTATAAAACCCTAAGAAACCCAAAGAAATGCTAAGAAACTCTAAAAAAAATCAAGAAACCCAAGAAATGCCAAAAAAAATGCTAAGAATCTCTAAGAAATGCTAACAAACCCTTATAAATCCTAAGAAAGTCTTAGAAACACTAATAAACGCTAAAAAATTCTAAGACACCCTATAAAACCCTAATAAATGCTAAGAAACCCTACAAAACCCTAAGAAAACCCTAAGAAATACTAAAAAGTCCTAATAAATACTATGAAACCCTATAAAACGCTACTAAACCCTAAAAAACATTAAGAAATGCTAAGAAACTATATGAAATGCTAAGTAACACTAAGAAATCGTAAAAAACATTAAGAAACTCTAAAAACGCTAAAACAATGCTTAGAATCGCTAAGAAATTGATATGAATCCGACAAAAGAGTCTACAAATTCACAAATCCAATCACTTAAGAAACCCTAAGAAACCCAAAGAAATGCTAAGAAACTCTAAAAAAAAATCAAGAAACCCAAGAAATGCCAAAAAAAATGCTAAGAATCTCTAAGAAATGCTAACAAACCCTTATAAATCCTAAGAAAGTCTTAGAAACACTAATAAACGCTAAAAAATTCTAAGAAACCCTATAAAACCCTAATAAATGCTAAGAAACCCTACAAAACCCTAAGAAAACCCTAAGAAATACTAAAAAGTCCTAATAAATACTATGAAACCCTATAAAACGCTAATAAACCCTAAAAAACATTAAGAAATGCTAAGAAACTATATGAAACGCTAAGTAACACTAAGAAATCCTAAAAAACATTAAGAAACTCTAAAAACGCTAAAACAATGCTTAGAATCGCTAAGAAATTAATATGAATCCGACAAAAGAGTCTACAAATTCACAAATCCAATCACTTAAGAAACCCTATAAAACCCTAAGAAACCCAAAGAAATGCTAAGAAACTCTAAAAAAAAAAATCAAGAAAACCAAGAAATGCCAAAAAAAATGCTAAGAATCTCTAAGAAATGCTAACAAACCCTTATAAATCCTAAGAAAGTCTTAGAAACACTAATAAACGCTAAAAAATTCTAAGAAACCCTATAAAACCCTAATAAATGCTAAGAAACCCTACAAAACCCTACGAAAACCCTAGGAAATACTAAAAAGTCCTAATAAATACTATGAAACCCTATAAAATGCTAATAAACCCTAAAAAACATTAAGAAATGCTAAGAAACTATATGAAACGCTAAGTAACACTAAGAAATCCTAAAAAACATTAAGAAACTCTAAAAACGCTAAAACAATGCTTAGAATCGCTAAGAAATTGATATGAATCCGACAAAAGAGTCTACAAATTCACAAATCCAATCACTTAAGAAACCCTATAAAACCCTAAGAAACCCAAAGAAATGCTAAGAAACTCTAAAAAAAAATCAAGAAACCCAAGAAATGCCAAAAAAAATGCTAAGAATCTCTAAGAAATGCTAACAAACCCTTATAAATCCTAAGAAAGTCTTAGAAACACTAATAAACGCTAAAAAATTCTAAGAAACCCTATAAAACTCTAATAAATGCTAGGAAACCCTACAAAACCCTAAGAAAACCCAATAAAACCCTAAGAAATACTAAAAAGTCCTAATAAATACTATGAAACCCTATAAAACGCTAATAAACCCTAAAAAACATTAAGAAATGCTAAGAAACTATATGAAACGCTAAGTAACACTAAGAAATCCTAAAAAACATTAAGAAACTCTAAAAACGCTAAAACAATGCTTAGAATCGCTAAGAAATTGATATGAATCCGACAAAAGAGTCTACAAATTCACAAATCCAATCAACCGAACGTGCAATGGAGCTGAACACTTTGTCACCAAATGGGATAAATGATTATTTGAGACTTCAAGAGGGCCCAACCACAAGGTTAAGGGCTAAAAGGTTCAAATAGGCTTTATATGAGCTGATTAAAGAGATTGCAGAAAATACAAGTGGAAGCCCAATTAAAGAGTACAAGAAATGTCCACGAGAAGGAAGCCCAATTAAAGAGTCCAAGAAAAGCTCATGAGAAGGTCAAGATTTAATTAATGAGTAGAGATTTATTAATATAATAAATCTTCTAGGATATTAAATGATAATATTAGATATTTAATTAGTTTAGATTTTTTAAAGTAGTTATTAAAATATCCTAGATATTTAGATTAGATATGGTTGGTATGTAACCATAAGATATATTTTCCTTATTTTTAGGGTATTCGATTGTTATATGTGCCTATAAAAGGCAGATGTAGGGAGAGAGGAGATAGAGATGGGAGAGAAAGATGGGAGAGAGTGAGGGAGAGAGAGAGAAGGAGAGAGGGGTGAGAGAGGGAGAGAGAGTGAGGGAGATAGAGAGTAAGAGTGAGACGGGGAGAGAGAGGATGAGAGAGAGAAAGTGGAGAGATAGTGTCACGCCCTAACCTAGTTTGGTCGGATCCCCGTGATCAACTTGCCGCTATCCTGGTTTATTAAAAGGGTTTCCCCTTATTATAGACCGTAAAGAGTAAGTCAAACTGCACCTTTTCCAGGAATAACATAAACAAAACTGCATAATAATTTAGATTTATCATACTTGTATCACAGGCATCTTAGTTGATGGTCTTTAAGGATAGGCTTTCCAAAATCTCCTGAAAGGGATATAAGGGAGGGGGTGAGTACGACTACTTAGTGAATGGGTTTTCTAAAAGTTTTAGACTTATAAGAAAACATTTATTATTGGAGTGTGCTACACTCCTTTCTTTTAAAAAATCCCTTCAATTAAAAATTCGGGTTTTTACATTATTTCTTATTTACCACGGTGTATCATCACCCAACACACATCCTTCAACATGAAGGTTACACACATTTGTAGGTCAGCACGACTACTGAACCCACTAGTGGCTTCGGAGTTACTTTACTGGCCACTCTGATAGAAGCACGACCACTTCTACCCTGAGATTAAGTGGATGTACGCGACATCCGACCCTTAATCCCAAAATTGATTCTTCGTGTCCATATGAGGACAAAGACCTCATCCTATCCCCACCCAGGTCTCATGCGCTTGGTGTTACTCCAAATTTCGCAAAAACACCTAGAATGACGATCTGCCCTTATACTCACCAGTTCATCCAGGTCCCTTAGGACAAAACCCAAACTTTTTAGCTATTTGCAATTAGGTCCCTAAAGTTATTTCTCTTTAACTTTAAGTCCCTCATGTCGATTTTTCCTCAAATTGAGTCCCGAAACTTTTAAAATTTATCTTGGGACCTCAATTTATACAAATTCACCAAAAAGGGGTTTAATTTCTTAAATTTCCAATTTGGTCCCCCAACTTTTCCAAAATTACCATTTTGCCCTTCCTTTACAAAAATGGTAAGTTTAGCCCAAAAAATTCAAAAATTCATCAATTGGCCCTCCAACATTATTTTCATGCCCAATTGACCCTCAATTTCATAAAATTACATTTTGGTCCTTTGAATTTCCAAAAATCCCCAAAAATCCCCAAATTTCCCTAATTTCAACTCCTTAGCACAGCCGAATTTGATTTCATCAAATTGACTAATAAAAAACCTCCAATTGTTGAAATTGAAGTTAAAATTGAGTTCCTCCATCCTCTTACGATTCAATAGCACTTTAAATTGCAAGTTTTAACACTGGAACGAGCTCAAATGGAGTTTCGCCGAAAAATGGACTATAGAGAGAGAAAGCTTCGATTACTCACCGGTGAGGGCACGACGGTCCGAGCTTTCGATCTGGGCAGATAGCTCTCATCCTGAGGTTTATCCTAGAATTAAGAATCGCATCAATTGATGCCAAATTGAGTTAAAATGTCAGAATTTCATGAAATTCTGCCGGTTCTCTCTCTAGCACCGGTTGGAAATTGCAGAGGGGAGCCAAATTGGCTTACCTTTCAGTCCGAATTCGGCCGTGGGAGGGCTGGGGAAGTGTTGGGAAGGCTTGGTTTGGCCTGAGGATGGCTCGAAATGGCTAATTTCATCTTGACCGAAATAGGGCAGCTTCGGTCTGTCTGAGCTGCTTCACTGTTTCATCACGCCAACGACCCTCGGAGTGAACGGAGACTATAGACGTGTAGCTGACTTCTCCCCGATTCTAAAGAACCTAACCTCGCCTTGTTTGGCTTAGAAAAGACCACATGTCAGAGCTCTGGTTCGAGCTTTGTCGGAAAATGGAGCAGTTGAGAGAGAATGGAGTTTTTAGGTGTGGAGAGGATGAATAGGGAGGGGCTATTTATATAGGGAGCTCGAGGACCTGTTGGCCGTCCGTTTGGCACCGTTATGACTGACATTGGAGACATTAAACGCACCGAACAGAAGCGTTTCTTCTTCGGCGGTGTTTCTTTAGTTTCCCAGCAAGTGAACATTGCTGTCATCATGAGGAAGAAGATGGCACTATTCCAAACCAGACTGGACATGTTCGAATCGGGTTCAAAGCTTAAACTGGCCGGTTCACCCCCTATTCGATCTAGTTTTTTGAATCTAAAAATTTCTAAATTCATTCTCTATCCAATTGTGGCCTCAAATAACCAATTTGAGTTATTTAAGCCACCTAGAAAAATGAATTTAGGATTTGGTTCAATAGTGGTTCAAGCCGATCTGAACTAGTTCTGATCTAGTTCACCTGAACCGGTTTGGTTTCTATCCCCAATTCCTTCACAAGTCCATTTCCATGTCTTTTGTGACTCCTTGGGTCACTTAGGGTCCATAAAATTCTCGGTTTACCATCTCTTTATCGATTCCGGTTCATAAACTGACTCCGTCCTTAAGCCAGTTCAATTCGGTTTGGGTCCGGTTCACCTGAACCGATCTAGTTTTTCTCTTCCACTTTGTTCTAAGGTTCTTTCCCAATTTTCCTTATCTCTAAAGGGCATGGTTTACAACTCTCCCCTCCTTTTAGAAGTTTTATCCCCAAAACTTAATTAGCAACCTTGTATGAGGAATCATTTCCTTTGATGCCCCTTTGGTATTTTCTTAACATGAAAACTCTTCTCTCGTTCTTTCAATTAGCCCTTTTTACAATCTTCACATAAGGAATTCCTTTTTCCTTTGTATTATTTACTCCCTCCATGGAGTTTGTCATAACTAAACATACCTTACTTCAGGGTATGTTCTTAGATTTTATCTTTTTATTTTCTTAGAACAACATTCTTCCCCTTGAGGTTCTATACTCAAGATTGGAAATTCTAAAATAACTAACCATTTTTATATCTAGTTAACCACTTGGTCATTGAAACCTTTAGCTCGATGTTCTTTTGAGCGTTACGTACTTATTTCTACAGTTTTCTTTATTATCACTTTTTGTCCTATTTTGCCCCTTCCTCCATTCATTGTCTATTATAACTTTGGTCCAAATTGTTATATTTGACCTTGTCATGCTTATTAGCCGACTCTTCATTACTTTGAGTCATATTCTCCTCGTGGTAGTTGGGCTTACATGCCCTTGCAGCATGACATTCTCTAGGACATGTCTTTGTCCATTTGATTTATAAAACATCTCCTGGAGTGTCTCTCTTAGTAGACGCTCTCGAGAAAAGGTAGTATTCGCGCACTTTAGAAGTTCAAAAGACCCTTCAAAGGAGTGCGCACTAGCGCGTGGAGGCTTGAGAGCCAGCGAGAAAACGGAGTGTACACTAGCACGCTCTTTCAAGCCATAGCTTGCTCTTTGGCGTGCTTCGGGTCCTTTTGGACCTCCGCTTGCTCTTTGGCGTGCTTCGGGTCCTTTCGGACCTCCGCTTGCTCTTTGGCAGGCTTCGGGTCCTTTCGGACCTCCGCTTACTCTTTGGCGCGCTTTGGGTCCTTTCGGACCGGAGCTTGCTCTTTGGCGCACTTTCAGGAGGAATGAACCTACGTGAGCAAGAGAGTAAGCGCAGGCTCAAAAGCCGGAGCACGCTAGTGTGCACGTATAGAGTCCGCATTGCTTGCTGCTCCGGCTTTCGAGCTAGCAAGCGTAGGCGCTGGAAGCGAAGTGCTCCAAAGAGCAAGCTCCAGGGAGGAAGGACTGTAGGCTTGCTATCTGGCAAGCGTAGGCTTGAGATAGAAAGCCGGAGCGCGCTGATTCTTTTCTTGCTAACACGCGTAGGCTCGAAGAATTCGCTTGCTGCTATAGCTCCGAGTCCTTTCGGACCTCCGCTTGCTGCTCTCCTTCGAACCCGGAGCTTGCTCTTTGGCACGCTGCGGGTCCCCTTTTAGACCTTCGCTTGCTCTCTGGCGCACATAGGGTCGGTCATTCCGGACCTCCCCTCCACTTGCTGCTCTGACTTTCGATTCTCGCCTACACTTGCTTTCTTGCTCGCTCTGGGTCTCCCCTCTGCTTGCTACCTCCCGATGAGTTTAATCTGATTGTTGATTTGCGACAACAGAACCGGTTAAGGTGGGCTCTACGTGAGAGGGTATCCATACCTAACGTAACGGTCCCTGGTTGTTCGATGGTCACGCCGACACAAGCTTCTTGGTATTCGCCATTGGACTTGACCAACCCAAAGCGAATGTAGGAGTGGTGAAGGCAGGTAATTCTATTTCCCTTCTTCGCACACCTCTGCACACAACCGTCAGGTGTGATCAGTCTCATCCGTGTAATAATTAGGAATTCTTTTTTCAAATCGTCCCAGAATGGGAATTATGGCAAAAGATCAAGAAAAAAAATGAAAGGAGAAATTTGTCCAATAGTAACAAATGGTGCCTCCACAAGTTGACATCCGATCCAACCTAGTAGTAAGTAATCTGCCAAAAGCAACCAAAATATTCCTTGGTGAATGGGGTGAAAACTTGAACTACGCACATACATACTTTTAAAAAAAGGTAAAGCCAACAGACATATAAAATCTGGTGCTATTGCGGCTACACCTCCGGCTTTGTCAGGTATACTACGAAGAATGGCATAGATCGGTAGGAAATACCATTCTGGCACAATATGAGACGGGGTTGATATCGGATTAGCAAATATATAATTGTCGAGATGGCCCAAAATATTAGAAGTATAAAAAATTCAAATGGAAAAAAAGATAGTAAAACCTACCCAATCTACTAGATCGTTTACATAAAAATAAGGGTAAAAAACTATTTTATCCATCTCAATGTACACCCAATGGATTATTTGATCCATATTGATGCAATGCGGCCAGATGAAGAAGACCGGCGCCTACTAAAAGAAAGGGGAGTAAATGATGAAGACTAAAAGAACGATTTAGGGTGGCATTGTCCACGGAGAAACCACCCCAAAGCCAAGTCACTATGGTATCTCCTACTAGAGGTATGGCGCTAGCTAAGCTTGTAATTACTGTAGCTCTCCAAAAGCTCATCTGACCCAAGGTAGTATGTATCCTGTAAAAGCTATCACAATCATTAATAAGAAGATTACAACTCCGATACATCGAACAAATTTCCTAGGACTGCTATAACTCGCATGATATAAACCACGGAAAATATGGAGGTGAACTACAACGAGAAACATACTTACCCTATTAGCATGCATATAACGGAGCAACCAGCCTCCTTCAACATCTCTTATAACGTGTTCTACCCTGTTGAAAGCTATATTCACATGAGCTATGTAATAAATAGTCAAAAAAATATCGGTTACTATTTGAATAACTAAACAAAGACCAGCGGCGAAATCGAACCCCACTAATAACTAAGATTGCTAGAGGTTGGATAATCTATCAAATGTTAATTAAGTGTGGAGGATATATGTTGTTTAATAAGAGAGAATCGTTGGTACTTTATAGTTATTTCTATTTCCTTTCATGACAACTCTGGTTCCCCATCTTATATTTAATATATAATATCCAGAGCGAAAACAAAAAGCTATCGTTATTGTAGTTTAAAAGCAAGTAAAAAAACGGAAAAACACTCCCTAAACTTGCTCTTTGATGTGCTGCGAGTTCTTTTAGTCTCCGATCTTGTTTTGTTGTGTAGGGGAACAAGCGAAGGTTCAGAACGACCCATAACGAGTAAAAGAGTAAGCGTAGGTTCGAAGAGGAACAATTGACCCGCAGTGAGCCAACAAGCGTAGGTGCTGAAAGCCTCGTGCGAATTTTTCTTTTTTTGCTAGCGCATGTAGTTTCGATAGAGTTCACTTACTCCCCACTTTCAGTCCCTAGATCGCCAATACCCGATCAGACCATCAGATATAGTACCCTTTCTTCCACCCCAAACGATGGAGGGGGTATACAGCGAAAGAAGCGTCAAAGGGCTCATCCTGGGTTACTGAAGAGTCGTCCGACTGCTCGATGACCGAATCAGAGAGGTTTTTACCGCTTTCTCTTTTCTCCAGCACTCTCAGACTGATCATCTTGCTGCAAGAAATAACGAAATGAATCTAATGGAAATTAAGGTCTCTGTCCGCTTGGAAGATTCATCTTTCCTCTTCGGTGAAAGAGGGGCAAAGGTGTGTGGGAGAAATAATTCAAAAAGGAGAGAAGATTTCGTCCACCAAGCGGGACTGCGACCCCTACGGATTTCTCGGTTGGTTGATTCTCGAAATCACCTCTTGAGAAAAAAAGGGCCCTCGGGTCCCGACCCACAAATGAATAGGAAGCGGGGCAAGGGTCTTTCATTAAAGGGGAGAAAGAAAAGAGGGGTGGCTTTGTCCTGGGGCCGCCTTGCGCAGCTTTAGAAAGGAGAGAGAATGAAAATTCTCTCAAACCTTTTCTATCTATCTTTAGAAGTTGGTCGAGAGAAAGTCAATATGATATTTGCTTTGATTTTTTCAATAAAATAAGCTCAAAAATGAAAAGAGAAAGTCAATATGATATTTGCTTTGGTTTTTTCAATAAAATAAGCTCAAAAATGAAAAGATAGCTAGAGATAAAGTAAGTGAAGGTTGAAACGATCGGAACAAGTCAAAGAACAAGTCAGAGAGCAAGCCAGGTCTCACGCCAGAGAAATTAATTAAAAATAGA
>CM057744.1:14653358-14685858 GCA_030064425.1 Trapa bicornis | reverse complement strand
AAAAATTGGCATTTTAGCCCTCAAGTTCCAAAACCGAGGCCACTGACCTATAAGAGCTATTCGAGCTCTCGTCAAGAAGGTCTCCCAAATAGTTTAAGCATTGGCATATAGTCCAGGGAGAACACTTCTGACAAAAATAGTTTTTTTTACTGTCCATTTATACCAACCGATATAAGGACATCTCCGTTCATAATCGATGAACGAGTTTTCATCTTCCTTCGAGTAAGTTTCATCATACCCACCGGGTATGATCTACTTACAACCCGTAAGTAATTTTTCTGCATAACTTTCACATCACTTTCTCTAAGTAGTGATGATTAATAATATCACTAAGTAGTGGATTTTTATACCAAGGTACTTATCATCCCCAACCGGGTATGATACATAATCCCACTCACCCGATAGTGCAGTGAAATTCCACTTAGTCGGGCTTCGTACTTAGCAAGCTGGACTTCGACTGGCGTTCCCGATGTCTCGTTCTCCTACACGAAATGAACATAATTGTTCATTATTCTTTGGCCTACTAGCCCTCATTCATTCCAAATGAATGAGAAAACCCAACTTTACATATATTTGCAATTAGGTCCCTAAAGTTATTTTTCTTTAACTTTAAGTCCCTATTGCCGGGTTTTTCCTAAATTCGAGTCCCGAAACCTTTAAAATTTACCTTAGGACCTTAAATCATTTGATTTCACACAAAGGGGTTTAATTTCCCAATTTTCCAATTTGGTCCTTCAATTTTCCCAAAATTACCATTTTACCCTTTCCTTAGAAAAATGGTAAATTTTACCCCAAAAATTCTAAAATTTCTCAATTGGCCCTCTAATATTCTTATCATGACCAATTGACCCTCAATTTTAGAAAATTACAATTTGATCTTTCGAATTTTTGAAAAACCCCAAATTTCCCTAATTTTTGCCACAATTCCTACTCTTCAACATTGCCGAATTTGATTTTATCAAATTGACCAATCAAACATCTCTAATTGTTAAAATTGGAGTTGGAATTGAGTTCCTACATGTTCATACAATTCTAAGGAACTTTGAATCACAGATTTTAACGCCGGAACGAGCTCAAACAGAGCTTCGCTGGAAAACAGACTACAGAGAGAGAAAGCTTCGATTTCTCACTGGTGAGGGCGCGACAGTCAGAGCTCTCTATTTGGGTAGGTAGCTCTCCTCCAGAGGTTATTCCTAGGATCAAGAATGACATTAATTGATGTCAAATTAGATTAGAATTTCTTCATCGAAATTTGGCCGACTCTCTCTCTAACAACGATCTGAAATTGTAAATTGGAGCCGAATTGGCTTACCTTTCGGTCCTAATTCGGCTGTGGAAGGGCTGACATGGTGTCGGGAAAGCTTGGTTTGGCCTGAGGAGGGCTCGAATTGGTCGATTTCAACTCGGTTGAAACAGGGCAGCTTCGGTCCGCTGGAGCTGTTTCACTATTTGATCACGTTGGCGCTTTTTTGGTGACCCTGGGGATGAATGGATGCTACCACTGTGTAGCTGACTTCTCCCCAGTTCTGATGAACCCAACCTCATCTTCTTTGGCTCAGAATTGACCCTATATCGAAGCTCTGGTTCGAGCTTCACCAGAAAACTAAGCAACAGAGAGAGAGAGAGAGCTTTTCAGGTATGGAGATGACAAATGGAGAGGGGCTCTTTATATAGGGAGCTTGGGGACCCATTGGCCGTCCGTTTGGCACCGTTATGAAGAAATTGATGACCTGAAAGGTACCCAACGGAGGCGTTTCTTCTTCGCCGGCATTTCTTCAGTTTCCCGACGAGTGAACAGTGCTGTCATCATGAGGAAGAAGATGACACTGTTCTGAACCAGACTGGACCGGTCCGAACCGGGTTCCAAGTTTAAACCGGCCGGTTCACCCCTCATTCAACCGAGTTTTTCAAATTTAAAAATTTCTAAATTCATCTAAATTCACTCTCTATCTAATGGTGGCCTCAAATCTCCAATGTGAATTATTTAAGCTACCTAGAAAAAGAAATTTAGGGTTCGGTTCTTTAATGGTTCAAACCGGTCCAAACCAGTTCGGATTCCTTGGGTCACTTAGGGTCCATAAGATTCCCAATTTACCATCACTTTATCAATTTCGGTTCATAAACCGGCTTGGTCCTTAAACCGGTTCGGGTTCGGTTCACCCAAACCGATCTGGTTTTTCTCTCCCACTTGGTTCCAAGGTTTCTTCCCAAGGTTTATAAATTTCTTTGGGCACAAGGGAGTTGAATTTCTCTGTTTTGCTCGTTCTCTATCGGTGCCAGTTCATGAACGAACTTGGTTCATAAACCGATTCTATTCAGTTCGGACCTTGTTCTCTTAAACTGCTTTGGCCTTTCTTCCTCATATCATCCTAGAGTTCTTTTTACAAGTTTATAATTATTTTTTAGTCACATGGGAGTTAGAAAATTTTGAATTCGCTTGTCCCCTATTAGTTGGGTTTACATACCAATTCAGTTTAAAGATCACATTGACTAGTTCTTTCCCAGTTTTTCTCATTACTAAAGGATGGGGTTTACACCCTTGTTGTCCTAGGTGCCAAAGGCACTACGAGGGAGCATGCCTGACCTATTTTGCATGTGGACAAGTGAGGTACTTTGCAAAGGAATGCCCCACTCTCAGGGAGAACAAGTGGAGGAATACACTTGAGCCACCACAAGGGAACTCCAGGAACCCCATGCTAGATGCTATAGCTAGAGTACCAGCTAGTGTATACAACCTCACCCGGGAAGAGGCTAGGAAAGACCCTAGTACTGTTGTGGGGACATCCCAAAACCCTCCCAACTCACTTAATAAAAGCTTGTAATTGAAATTCTTATTCAATAAAGAAAGCCTTTATTTTTAAAATGTACATTTCTTTAATCAGGGCATGTATAATTATGGGGACAATAGGTCCATGCACTCTTCGACTCAAGAGCTAAGAGATCCTTCATCAAAGAGGACTTAATTCCATGTATACCTCTAGAACTCACTCCTGAAGGACAAAGTCTCAACATCCTCATGCCCTTAGGAGAAGGGTTAAATAGGAACAAAAATTTAAAGGGATGTGAGATAAAGTTTGGAGGGGTTAAACTCGAGGCAAATTTGATTATGTTGCCTCTGAGGGAGGTAGATGTAATCCTTTGGAAAGAAGACATTGACCTTCCACACTCATGAGACAAACTAATTGAAATTCCAAGGTGACCGAAGGAAAGGTGAAGTACAACTAGTGTCCCATATGAAAGCCCAAAAGATGATACAAAAAGGCTGTACGGCTTTCCTGGCCATGGTCATCAATGAAGAGTTTGAAGAGAAGGGACTCGAAGACATTTTGGTGGTTAAACACTATCCAAAAGTATTTCTGGAAGAACTACTTAGACTATCTCCAAGTCGGAAAGTGGAATTCACCATAGAAATTATCCCAAGAACAAACCCCATATCCCAAGCCCCTTATCGCATGGCTCCAATAGAATTGAAGGAATTAAAGGAACAATTGGACTAACTAATGGAGAAGGATTTTATATGTCCTAGTCAGTCTCCATGTGTTGCACCCATCCTATTCGTAAAGAAAAAGTATGGAAGCATAAGACTATGCGTAGACTATAGGAAGTTGAATCAGGTTACCATCAAGAATAAGTACCCACTTCAACGGATTGATGACTTATTCAACCATCTAAAAGGAGCAGCCTACTTCTCCAAGATAGACCTTCAGTTGGGCTACCACCAACTCAGGATCCGAGAGAAGGACATTCCTAAGATGAAATTTTGGTCCTGATACAAACATTACGAATTTAGAGTGATGCCATTCGGGTTAACAAATGCCCCTGCAACTTTCATGGATTTAATGAACCGTGTGTTCCAACCACAATGGACAAATTGGTGATAGTATTTGTAGATGATATTCTCATATACTCACAAACTAGGTTGGAGCATGAAGAATATTTGGCGATCACCTTGGAGATATTGATGGAAAACTACTTATATGAGAAATTCACCAAGTGTGAGTTCTAGCTGTAGGAGGTAGGATTCTTAGGACATATAGTGTACAAGGATGGATTTTTCAAAATTAAAAATTTTTAAATTCATTCTCTATCAAATGGTGGCCTCAATTCTCAAATTTGGATTTTCTACGCTACCAAGAAAAATGAATTTAGAAATCAGTTCAAAATTGGTTCAAACTAGTTCAAACCAATTTAATTCGGTTCATGTCCGGTTCACCTGAATTGGGTTGGTTTTCACCTCCATTTCATCCTAAAGCCCTTTTTCATGACTTTTGTGACTCTTTAGGTCACTCGGGATGCATAAATTTCTCGATTTACCCTTTCTCTCTCGGTTGGGGTTCGTGAATTAGTTCGATTTTTTCACCCGGGTTGATCGGTTCTCTCCCCATTTTTCTCATCATAAAGGAGCGCCATTTACAACTCTCCCCTCCTTTTAAGAGTTTTGCCCACAAAACTAAGTCAACATTTTTCACTCTTGGATAAATTTTCCTAAATGTCAAATTAGACATGTTAATACTTTGGTCGTTCTTTCACTTTGCCCACCTTAAATCACACACATAAGGAATTTCTTTTCCTTTACATTGTTTAGTCCTTCCATGGAGTTTTATTATAACTAGTATGTCTTATCCGTGAGTCTAAAGGTATATCCCTAGGTTCACATCTCCCTTTACTCAGGGCAAGATTCTTCCCTTTAGGATTCTTACTCAAGATTTCAGGATTGGGAGTTCCAAGATGCCTAATTATTCCTTTGTTTAGTTATTCTCTTCATCATTGAAACCCTTAGTTGGACGTTCTTTTGAGCATTACATACTTGTTTTCACAGGTTTTGGTGTTATTATTTCTTTGTCCTAATTTTGACCCTTTCTTCATCTGTCATTGATTATAGCTTCGGTCAAAATTATGTTTGACCTTGTCATGCTTACTAACTAACTCTTTCTTACTTGAGTCACATTTTACTCGAGACTGTTAGTGGTTACATGTCCCTTATGACATGACATAGTCCAAAACCTATCTCTGTCCACTATACTTCTACAACACATCCTTTAGGGTTGTTCCCAACTTTCCAACCTTTTAGGGATTGTATAACTTTATCCCTCCTTTCATCAGGTAGTATTCCTTGACTACCTTTACCCTTATCTAATCATCCTTCGTGCCTTGAAAAAATTTCATACATAACCGTGTCAGTTTTCCTAACCCACTCGTCCTTTCCCTACTTCTTTATTGGGTCTTTTTGATACCAATCATTGAATTTCCTGATGACTTGCCAACAGGCTGGGATTCTTCCCTTCTTATGACTTTCTTTATTTCTGTTGACGTCCTTTACTTAAGGATTTTCCTTTCCCTTAAACCCACTCTTACTTTCTTGTGACCATTTCACGGTTCTATTGTTTTTGGGGAGTTCTCCTTTAATGATTTTCATTCTCTACTATGTTCTTCAAAGTAGAGATTTCCCTTTAGGTGCTAGATGTTCGAATTTCTTACTACTCCTTGAAGGTTTCCTTCCTTTGCTTTCTTACACCATTTTGAATTAGGGCTTTTGTCCACCTTTAATCATTTGCCGATCTTCGGGTCTTATTTCATGTACTCAACACTATGTCAACTCTATTATCCTTCTTTAGAGTGTAGTCTCCACTACTCCTCGGTCCTTCTTATGCTGTCGTTTATTCTCATTGACCATCCTATTGCTACTAGTTGCTTCCTTCTTTTCTAGGTTCATTAGAAATCTCTAATTGGCTTCTTTGCTCTTCCAAATTAGGTAATGCTTTGGCCATCCCAACATACGTATTAACCACTTATGGTTCTTTATGAGATTCTTTATATCAGTTTAAGCCTCTTAGGATCCATCTGGTGGTTCCTTAGCTTTGGAACTTCCCTTTTTTTAGTTATCACTTCCTACTTGTATCTTCTACCTAAGGATTCATGTCTTGGTTCAACTTTTTAATGCTTCTTGGAGGCTTTTTCTTCTTTCCTTCTTACACCCTTCTAGGATCAGTATTATTTCCCGCTCTTTATCCTTCACTTCCCTCCATTTCCTTTTTGTTCCTTATCCTCTCTTTGAAGAGCTCCTACTGATAGATTGGATCCTAGCTCTATTTATGTCTGACCATACACTCCTTGGGCTCTATTAAGCGAGTGTGGGCCACGACCAGTCTTGATATCATTGGTTGTTTTCTCCATACCCTTTCCAAATTGGAGAGCTTACTTTTCCAAGATTTTCTTAATGTTCTTTCATCCATTTCCTTATGATGGGTAGCCCACCCATTTTCACTCGTCACTACGTCCTTTGATCATATTTCCTACTTACTCGTTCCTTGGGTTTAACTATTCCCTTAAGTCCTCTTAATGTGCTTCCCTTGGTTATTTCACCTCAGTGTGCACTTAATCTACTCATCCTTCGTCACTTGGTCCATTACTTCTTAGTTGGAACATGTATGACTTCTCAGGGTCTCCTTCTTTGGGAAAGGTTCATGCACTATTTGCTCCAAGACCTCTTTGTGTAGGACTTACTAAATCCTACTTATGGTTTGAGTGTAGTCATCATTCCATTTTTGGCCATTTATTTCTTCAAGGGTTTTCTTCATCCTTCCTTTCCACTGTTCTAGCCTTTCCACCTCCCCTTCCTCGCTAGGTCAGTCTACAACCCTACTTGGCTCCTCTGTTTTTCCAAGGTAGATCATACCTTACTGTCTCGAGACATCCTAGTTGTCATTCATTGTTCGGCTTATCTTTTATAGAGGAGGTGTTTCCTTCTTTGCTCCTAGGTGGTTTGTAGTGCATCCTTAAGGGAAAATTCCCTTTATCTATATTCTAATATTTCTGGGTTTTCTTAAGGTCCTACCCTTCATCTTCTTTCCACGATCCTTCCTCAGGTAATTGAAGCATGCAATCGTATTATTAAGGGATAGAGAAATTTTTAGGAACTCAAAATCATATTTATTGAAGTGAGAATATAGTTTTAGGGTTTTAACATCTCTTGAGGGTGATTGTTACAATGATGGGTTAAGGAATACTCATTACTAAATTATGGTCTAGAGGGATTTCTTCTTGGGTGAGATTTTGTTCCCTAACTGCTATTGTGGTTCTTGTAATGTTATCCATTCGGACTTTTGCAAGGGTGAAGGTGTCCTTATTGGAAGGTATCACTTAGATTCCTCGCAGTGTGGGACAATTCCTTGTTGTGTGTCCCACCCTCCTACACTTATAATAGATCCTCTCGGGTCATTTCCACTGAAATGTTGAACATCTTCTAATATAGTGTCCCCATTGTCCACATTTATAACAGATCATCTCCTTGTATGGACCCTTATGGTTCCTCCTATACTTTGTACATTGTGGGGGCCTTTCTAAGGATTTCTGATGGTTTGATGCCTTGCCATCTTTGATCTTGAACACCTTTAAGGCTTTCTTGTTGAGTGCTCTTTGACCCGGGGTTACTCCAAGGGTCATTCTATGCTCTTGGTTCATTTCCTCCCTTGGGATGGGGTTCTCCCTGACTTCTAGGGTGGCTAAGATAGCGTAGGTTTGTTTGGCAACTTTTCTTGGGGGCCATCTGAAAATTTTAAAATTATTCCTATTAGTTACTATATTATCTAGTCTTGATAATGTATTCAAGTAAATAGGCTCTGATACCACTCAAGTTGTCACGCCCCGACCCGATTTGGTTGAATCCCTGTGAACAACCCACCACTCTCCCGATTTACTAAGGGTTTTCCCATTCTTTAACCCGGGAGAGTAAGGTGTCCTTTAAACCTATACCTTTCCTGGAATAATATAAATCAAATCTGAATAAAAATTTTAACTTAGATACCCGTCTTGTAGGTGTGACTAACATGAGGGAGGCATCCTTATTCCATTCATACAATATTTTTTCACATTTTCCTATGTTTTATGTCTGTCATGGTTGTAACCTATCACGCCTTGACCCAGTTTGGTCGGATTCCCATGAGCAACCTGCCACTCTCTTTGGTCTTTGAGGGGTTTCACCCCTTTCTAAACTGCGAGGAGCTAGGCGTCATTTCTCCTGTTTTTCCTGGAATAACATTATACAAAGCTGAATATATATTAAAATCTTCATACCTGTCTTTATGGTTCAACTATGAGGGGTCTTTACGGTTGGTCTTCCTCTTTGCCTGAAAAGGGGTAAAGGGAGAGGGTGAGTTTCTACAACTTAGTGAGCGGGTGTTGGAAGTGAGATTTTAAAATATTTTTAGTTATTAAAACCATGCCAAGATTAACATTTCCCTTTTAAAGGATTCCCTCAAACTCAAATTTTTGAAACTTTTTTTCATTTCCATATTAGGGGTGTTTTTCATAGCCTGTCCCCTTGCCTCAGGAGGCGTTTAACAAACAAACGCATGCCCTTTATTAAGAAGGGTACACACATTCATTGGGCAGTCCAAAACTGCACCCACTTGGGGAACAATGCAACTTTGTCATCCACCTCGATAGAAGTCCGTCCACTTCTACCCTAAGTCTAAGTGGATGTCCCAGACATCTGACCCTCAAACCCAAATTCCATTTCATGTCTATATGAGAACGAGACATCATCATGTCCCCACCCTGGTCTCATGCGTAGGAAGCTCCAAGGGCTTCATGACTGACTAGCACGACAAACTGCCCTTATCCTCCTCCATGTTGTCCAACAGACCTTGGGATCCATCACTACCCCCTAGGGCGTCTTGATGGTCCCGATTCTTAAGTGCATGCACAAACAATAGTTTTCATGGAGTTATCCATCCTCCTTGGTGCCAATGGTCCAATGGCCCCGACACTCAACCCGACCTACAACTGTTTGTCTAGGCCGGTTCATCGACCTGGTCGTGACGCACTATCACTAGTCCATCGAGCATTATTGGTCCTAACTCGATACCGTGGCACATCACACAAACAATTCCATTTTAATTAGGAGTTTTCATATGTCATGCCCTGACCCGATTTGGTCGGATCCCCATGATCAACCTGCCACTCTCCCGGTTTATTAAAGTATTTTCCCTTATTATAAACAATGAAGAGTAAGACATCCTTTAAACTTGCACCTTTTCCTAGAATAACATAAATCAAAACTACATAATATTTTAAATTTATCTTAACTGTCTCATATGCATCTTAGTTGATGGTCTTTAAGGGTAGGCTTTCTAAAATTTCTTGAAAGGGATATAAGGGAGGGGGTGAGTACAACGACTCAGTGAATGGGTTTTCAAAATGTTTAACTTTTAGGAAAAATATTTGTATTAGAGTGTGCCAGACTCCTTTTTTTAAAAAATCATTTCATTTCAAATCTCAGTTTTTACCACCATTTCTTATTAATCATGGTGTGTCATCACCTAACACACATCATTTATCATGAAGTTTAAACACACATTCGCAAGCCAGTATGTCCACTAAACCCACTTGTGGTGTTGGAGCGACTTTACCGACCACCTAGATAGAAGCACGTCCACTTCTACCCTGAGAATGAGTGGATGTTCACGACATCTAACCCTCAATCTCGTAACGATTCTCCGTGTCCGTATGAGGACAGAGACCTCATCCCGTCCCCACCCCGATCTCATGCGCTTGATGCTACTCCAAATTTCACATGGTCACCTCGTTCGACGAACTACCCTTATATCTATCAGGTCGTCCAGGCCCTTAGAATGCATCACTACACATCTTGGGCATCTTGATGGTCCTGAATCACAGTGCATGCACAATTAGTATTTTCACATTATACCATATAATCTGTGGTGCCACTGGTCTAATGGCCTCGACCTTCAACTCAACCTACAGCTGTTTGTCTTGACTAGTTCGGAGACCTGTCATACTACCACTAGTTGACTGAATATGTCAGTCCTATCTTGGTACCATGGCCAAACAATTCATTTATTAAAGTTTTATGGCACATATCTCATGTTTGTTTACGAGCTCCTGCTCGTGCCCACGGGCCTATGGCCCACTATTCGAGATTTTCAAAACAGGGCATAATAGACCCCAAGTTCCAAAACCGAGGCCCCCGACCTATAAGAGCTATTCGAGCTCCCGTCAAGAAGGTCTCCCAAATCATTTAAGCATTGGCACACAGTCAGGGGAGAGCACTTTCAACAAAATATGTTTTCAACTATTCATCATACCAATCGAGTATGAGGACATCTCCGCTCATAAACGATGAACGAGTTTTCCACTTCCTTCGAGGAAGTTTTATCATACCAACCGGGTATGATCTACTTACAATAGGTAAATAGCTTTTCTGTGTGATTTTCACATAACTTCTCTAAGTTGTGATGTTTAAAATACCACTAAATAGTGGGTTTTTCATTTCAAGGTACTTATCATCCCCAACCGGGTATGATATAAAATCCCACTCACCCATTAATATAGTGAATTCCACTAGACCACTTCTTTGTATTCACGCGAGCTTGTCCTACATGATATGAACATCTCGGTTCATTATCCCTTGGCCTAATAGCCATCATTCATTCCCAATGAATGAGAAAATCAAACTTTTATTTATTTGCAATTAGGTCCCTAAAGTTATTTTTCTTCAACTTTAAGTCCCTAATGCCGGTATTTCCACAAATTGAGTCCCAAAACTTTTAAAGTTACCCTCGGGACCTTAATTTATTCAATTTCACAAAAGGGGTTTATTTTCCCAAATTTCCAATTTGGTCCCCCAACTTTTCCAAGATTACCACTTTACCCTTCCTTTACAAAAAAGGTAAGTTTTACCCCAAAAATTCTAAAATTCCTCAATTGGCCCTCTAACATTCTTATCATGCCCAATTGACTCTCAATTTTATAAAATTGCATTTTGGTTCGAGCTTCACTAGAAAATGAAGTAGTTGAGAGAGAATGGAGTTTTTAGGTGTGGAGAGAATGAATAGGGAGGGGGCCTTTATATAGGAAGCTCGGGGACTTCCTAGTTGTCTGATTGGCACCTTAATGGCGGTCATTCATTGTCTGAAAACTCCCTGGCCAAAGACATTTCAACTTCGCCGGTGCTGCATGATTTTCCGGTGAGTGAACAGTACTGTCATCTAAAGGAAGAAGATGACACTATTTCGAACCAAACCATACCGGTCCAAACCAGGTTCAAAGCTTAAACCGGCCAGTTCACTCCCCATTCGATCGAGTTTTTCAAATCTAAAAATTTATAAAATCATCTAAATTCATTTTCTATCCAATGGTGGCCTCAAATCTCAAATTAAAATTTTTAAAGCCACCTAGAAAAATGAATTTAGAATCCGGTTCAATAGTGGTTCAAACTGGTTCAATCCGGTTCGAATCCGGTTCACTCGGGATCCATAAATTTCCTAGTTTTCCCTTTCTCTATTGGTTTCGGTTCATGAACCGACTCGGTTCATAAATCGGTTCAATCTAGTTGGTTATGATTCATCTAAATCAGTCTGGTTTTTCTCTTCCAATTTGTCCTTAGGTTCTTTTCGAAGGTTTTATGAACCATTTTGATCACCTAGGAGTTGTAAATTTCCAAAATTGCCCGTTCCTAAATGATGGGGTTTGTGAACCGGTTCGGTTTTCTTACTCGGTTTGACCGGTTTTTTTCACAATTTTCCTTAACTCAAAAGGACGGGGTTTACATCATAGCTCTTCCTAATGATGTTTGTTTATGAGCTTCTACCCATGCCCACTGCACGTGTTTTCCAAAACTATGCCTTGAGCTCTATGAGTTCAAAAACTAAGGCCTTTGGCCTATTTGAGTCGTTCTAGCTCTTGTCAAGAAGGTCTCCCAACTATTTTTAGCAGTTGTCACACAGTAAGGGGAGAACACTTCTGACAAAAATTATTTTTTATCTCACCACACCAACCAGGTCCGCTTACAACCAGTAGGCAGTTTCTCCTCTCCTTAAGGAAACTCATCATACCAACCAAGCATGATGTTTGTTAATTCCCACTCACAACCAGTAAGTAAGTTTTATACATTAAAAATAGTGCTCATCATCCCAACCGTTATGACGTATAAAAGTTCACACTCACCCATTGATTGTGACGTGTTCGTCCCCGATCATTTTCCCATCCTCACTAGCTCTTGCTTGTGTTCCGATTTCACATGTCCCTACACGCTTTGGATATCATTGTTAATAAAGATTCAGCATGACAGCCTTCGTTTTCTCACGTATGAACGACTAGGCCCAATGTCCTTGGTTTATTGCAATTAGGTCCCTAAAGTTCATTTTTATTGAGTTTAGGTTACTAATGCTAAAATTTTATGCCAAATCAAGTACCAAGGATTCCAATATCCTCCTTGGATCCTCAATTTACTTAAAATTGTGTAAGGGTCTCAAGTTTTCCAAATTCCCAATTTGGTCTCCAATTTTTCAAAAATTACAGTTTTGCCCCTACTTTCCAAAGATAGTCAATTGACCTCAATTCTTTCAAAAATTGACCAATTGGTCCCCCAACATCTTTCTCATTGCCAATTGATCATCAATTTTAAGAAATTGCATGGAGGTCCCACAAATTTTTGAAATCCCCAAATTTCCCCAATTTCACCCCTTTATATTGAACGAATTTGATTTCTCCAAATTGGCCATTCAAACGAGGTTAATTGCTCCAATTGATGGTATGGATCAGTTTATAAACTTCCATATGATTCAATTGAGCTTTGAATTGCAGCATTTGGGTCCAAAACGAGCTCAAACGGAGTTTCACCGAAAAATTGTTTAGAGAGAGAGAAAGCTTCGAAAGCTTACCATCAGAGGTGCGACGATCCGAGCTCTTGATCTGGGTCGGTAGCTCTCATCCTTAGGGTCCTCCTAGGATCAAGAATTGCTACAAATAAAGTTTATACAAGGGTGAATTTTGTTATTGAAATGTGACACATTCTTTCTATAACATCGATCTGTAATGATGGAGGAGGACCAAATTAGCTTACCTTTCACCTCTGTGGAGGTCGTGTAAGGGCCATTGGGGAGGCTTGGTTTGGCCGAAGTAGGTCTGAATTTGGCCAAATTCAGTTCAACCAAATCAAGGCAGCTTTGGTCCATTGGAGCTGCTTCACTATTTGATTTTTTTGGCGCTTCTCCAGCGGTCCCCGAGTCGAAGGGAGATTGTTGTCAGGTAGTTGAGTTCCCGTGGAGTCTATAGGACCTGACATGCCTTTTGAGGCTAAAAAAATGCCCAAGTCGGAGCTCTAGTTTGAACTTCACTAGAAAATGGAGCACTTGAGAGAGAATGACGATTTGAGGTGTGTGGAGGATGAATGGAGCGGAGTTCCTTATATAGGAAGCTCGAGGACACTCTACCCGACTAGTTTCCATTTTGGTCGAGCTTATCCTTGCTCAAAAATGCCCTGATCAGAGGAATATTCCTCTCACTAGAAATGGAAGGTTTTTGAGCCTATGAACAGTGCTATCATCCTGAGGAAGAAGATGACACTATTCCGAACCAAACCGGTCCGGTCCGACTGGGTTCAATGGCAAAAACTGGCCGGTTCAAGCCCAATTCCATCAGTTTTCTCAAATCTAAAAATTTCTAAATACATCTAAATTCATTTCCTATCGAATGGTGGCTTCAATTTTCCAATTTGATCACTTTAAGCCACAAAGAAAAATGAATTTAGAAATTAGTTCATGTATAGTTCAAATCGGTTCAAACTAAACCGGTATGATTTTCTCTTCCAATTTGTTCCATGATTTTATGACTTTTTGAGTCACTTGGGATTTTCCAATTTCCCATTTTACCACTTCTTTACTGGTTTTGGTTTGTTAAGTGGCTCGATTTTCTTGTTTGAATCGACCAGTTCTTTTCTTGGTTTTCTTATCTTTAAAGGAATAGGGTTTACATAACCGATCTTTGCCAAAGGATGGTCATTCTTTCATTTGTTCACTTGACATGTTTGTCTAGGGTTAGTCTCTTAGAGTTTGGACACTTTGAGTGTCAATCCTAGAAATGTATCTATCCATTATATAATGAATACCTGTCGATAGATGTTATCTTGTCTCATCTTAGTACACACACGAGTTCCTTATTGGTATAAGTATTATCTACATGCATCATGAACTCTAATTTCATGCGTTATGAACACTAATTTTCTAACTTTTCTTTTTCTCCTCGATATTCCTTGTTATTGAGCTCTCACCATCTTATAATGGTATTCACTTGGGGTTTCGTCAACTCTTCCTTTGGACTCCTTTTGAGTATCGATTCACACCATCACTTATGGGGTTAGTACCTCTAATTAATACACACTTTTCATCTTGAGTGAATCTCATTTATGTAGCTCTCTTAACTCTAGAGACTTGGGTGCAAATATATCCTTGGGTTCGTTATTGAAGATCCATCTTCAAGGTAGATGTTCATCTTTCCCCCCATGATCTAATCCTTTTGTTTCTCTAAGGTTCTTCTCATCTTTCTCATTAGGGTATTGCATCAGTCTTTCTCCCTTTACATTAGTGCATTACTATAGGTATACTTGTTTCCCCATCTTGTAGTAACTGCACTATAAGAGGTCCGTCTTTTCTCAAGGATGTATGTTATGTCATAATGAATTATTTCACTAATATTGTAAAAAAAAACTTACTCCAAAGATTGTTTATGTATCCCAACCCATGATGTTTTATGGTTAGAATTTTCCATTGGTATTTCCTTTGTGCGATTAACAATGTATACAAGGTTAGTTGTCTCCTAGAGTTTTCATCAATTTCATTTGGAGTTCACATATCCTTCCATAACTCCCTCTCAGTTCTCATCACCTTAGAGTGCCATACCTAGTCCTCTTAGTATTGATGTTTATGTCTACCTCTTTGACATTTGCTAGCCTCTTGTCTGGTTTCTCGACCAATCATAGTTTCACTGCTATTATGTTTTTAATTTTCTCATAACCTTAAGATATGATGGGTATTCACCAACCAACCTTTAATTCCATGTGTCTTAGTGATTTTGAGATCTTTCGTTAAGAATGTCCCAAAGTCTAGTCCAAGATCTTAATTCCAATTTGTGGTCGTTCTTTCTTAACTTAATAAGGTAATGTATATTCCTTCTTCCTTTGACCTTATCACATTATTGTTGGCATTTATGGTATGTGTTAATGATTTCTTCATTGGTCCATCTTTGAATTGAGTGCGTACTAAGTTTGTACCGAATGCCTTTCCCTAGATTATGATGATTGTAACCAATATTTTCTTGGTCACATATGGTTATTCAAAGTTCTCCTTACTTTCCTTGAGTAACCCTTGTGGTATCTTACACAATTTTTTGTGCTTTTGGATATTGAATGTTTATTGTGATGTTCTCACAGAGCTACCAACTTTTCATTCTTAGATTTTCGATCCTTGAGTCTTAGGTGTTATAACCCTGATGACTGTTTGTGATCCCCTCTGAAATTATGCTCAAAACTTCATAGTAAGATTTCTCTTTAATTTGTTCTTTACTCATCTATGATCTCATTGTCTATCCCTTCCATAATTCCTTTCCTTTCCTTAGAAGTTTCATTTGAAAGCTTCTTAGCCAAGAAGGTATCTAGGATATCCTCCTATTAAATTCTTCCTTTTATGGGCTTGGGTGTTTCTTGTTTGTCTATTCCTTGCCGATTTGCTTATTGGTCCTTTTTCCATATCAGGTTTTCCCAAACATACTTCAATTTGTCTCATGATGATGTGTCTAATTGGGACATCATCCTTTAAGGGTTTTTATTTTTTTTTCAAAGTACTTATACTGTCATTTTATTATATCCATTCGTGACCATTTCACGATTATCCATTTTGATTTATTCCATTATAAGTCAGTCCTTAAACTAAGAACCCTTTTACCATTTGGGACTCATTAAGGTATACTTGTCCATTCTTTACATTGAGTTAGAGTAGAGAATCTCATCTCACCACCATGTCACCAATTATCTTTGATGTCCTATTTGTCTTAGGAAATGTCTATTTGCTCCTTGAGGGTTGCCTTTGGTTCTTTTAAACTCTTCAAATGACTCCTTTGTCATCCCATTGTTAGTCGTTTGAGTCTAGCAGTCCACTTGTAGTATAAGGAAATTCATGGGGTTAATCTTTTGGGGTATTGTATATATTTAGTTATCTTTCCTTGGATCCTTATATCAATTTTCCTCAAGTCCCTTCCCTTGGACTCATGAACGAATCTTAGTATGATAATGTCGTCTATGCGACTGGGTTCTCAAGTATTCTAATCCAATTTCCTATGTTTCTTTGGTCCATCATTAAGTTTTATCCATTTTATCTTTAAAAACAACCTTTTGTGAGTTTTCCCATTACTTGTGGCAAACTTTCCCTGGGGTATATGACTCTTTCCTTATATGGATCATGGTTCTACTTATATTCCATTAAAAAAAAGTTTAGGGTAAGGGTTGGGTGTGGTTTTGGGTGTTTTCTTCTATCTCTTTCGGCTTCCTTGATGAGAATTACTAACATGGTAATATTTGTCCAACAGTAGAGCTTTTGTTAATCTTTTTATGATGTTAATTTCTTGATTTCTCTATGAAATCCTAGTAGTATTGTCTTAATACTAATGGTTTTATATAATTTAATTTTGTCTTGTTTTGTGGAGACTTTCCACTTGTTGACTTCCGGACATTCTTCAGTCTTTACTTAATTGTGACCTATTCCCTAAGATCAATACATTTTGAGGTTGTAGACATATGTTTTATTTCAATAGGAAAATTCCTTTTCTAAAATTTGGTTTTCGGTTGGTGGTTCCGAGTATTGGATTCTTTGGGGTTTAAAGAAGCCTCATATAGTACTTTCTCGGTACTTTGTTTTCCAAAAATGTTTTCACTTTTCAAAATCTTAGTTTTAAAACTATGGCCTTTGATTTCACTAAAGATGTTACATTCCGACTTGGTTCACCAGTCGGACAAGGAGATAACCCACCACAGTCTCCATGTATTACAATAATGAGCGACTCATTATTGTAATCTAGACATGACTTAATAATCATAATAAAGAAAACACTTTAGAATAACTTTTATATAATATTTATTTGGAAAACAAGTTAAATAAAAGATACTAAGAGTTAAGTACTTAAAATGCATACCGTTGGCCATCATGACTCCTTATGATTTCATTGTATCATTCTACTCTTTAATTACCTTAAAGTGGGATTGGAGGGAGTGAACTATATAGCCCAATGAATAGGATTAGATGACACCATGATATTTTTTTTTAACGAGCCAATACATGCTCAAAACAAGAAATACTTTCGGAAACAATCACATGGTTTATTTCAAAGGCAATTGATGTTTTCACATGTGAGGTTTGCATTATGCAAGTATACATAACATATTTGCTCCATCATGGAGGGATCACACAGTTGCAGAACAAAACTTCTTTCTGTTCAACTTGTGGTATGGAGCGCGTTTACTAACTACCTATCTAACAAACTGATGTTTCGTTGCCAGACCATCTGTGTTTTTATCATTGCCTATCCCACAGACACATCAAGTTTGTCCGTTATTAAGGGACGCAAACTTTCCCCCCTTCGCTAGGGTCTGGTGTGCACAAGACTCCTGAAGCCATTGACATACTAAACTAGCACTCACTTCCATTATACCAACCTTGTTTTTCAACAACCCTTGGAATCACCAATTAAGATGTTACACTTGGACCCAGTTTCCCCGATTGGACCTGAAATAACCGCCACATCCTCCCGATTTTATAATAACATGAGCCTCATCATTGTAAACCCGACATGGTGCGAGGCTTAAATTATAATAAATCAAATTATTTTCCAAAAATAATAAATTAGACTTTTGGAAAATAAAATTTAGAAACCAAACTAGTATCAATTACTTAATGTAAATTATACCTTGGAGTTATATGAACCTTTCAAAGTCTTAATGTATTCAGAAAGTATATCAATTTCTGAAATGGGTATTTGGAGGTGAGTGAGTTCACAACTTAATAAGATGGCTTAGTAGACATCATTACGTCATGGCTACGATTCAGCACATACTCTAAACATGATTATTAGGAGGTTTGGTAAGACATAGGTTTACCATAAATAAGCTTAGAGCATAAAAGAAATAAACTTATATACGACAAGTTTATAATCAGTTCATTTCATCGGAAGGCACCTATCTTCGGGTTCATTCATAACAAGTGTTTAAAATTTACTTGTATTTTAATGGGCATATTTTACATACCCGAATATGGATAAGGATAACTTTCCTTTAATCCCAATGTGTTGGGGATCAACTTAATAAGCTACTACTTGTTTATTATTGAAAATGTTTCACGTGATTTTCAATTAATTTCACCGCTTGTATCTCACAAGCTAAAATTAGGTTTCTTCCTACCAGAAGAACTTTTATAATTTTATTCATGGTAAAATTTATGTAAGTTTGTATGAGACAAACACTCAAACACCCTTTCTCATTAAAGGGATCAAGCATGTGCATAATAGACCATTTGAGGCTACAACCTCGATATGTCCAACTTTGGCCTGAAGAGCATTTATTGTCTACCTTGGTGAGAGGCTACAACCTCTATAATATTAGTGCATGGCTACAACCTCTACAATATTGGTGCGATGTTACAAACTTGACCATTCGTCTGTGTCAACACCATTGCCCAATCCCTAGACATTCTCAAATGAAATTGTCCGCTATTGAGGGACAAGGCCTCATCCTACTTCCCCTTGGTCTAAGTGTGCACGAAGCTGCTAGAGCTTCATGACATACTAGAACATCGTAGCTTCCTTTATACCAACTTTGCTATCTAGTATCCCATGTAACCAACACTACCTCATACCAGACATCTCCTTGAGTTCTAACGATTGGAAACACAAACAATTTTCTTTTAATTAAACACCTTTCTCTTTATGTTGCTAGCTTAACGGTCTCCGGCCTGACTCTGGCTCATCAGCTTTAGCAAACATTATCAATTTGTAATAATTTTATTAAGCACTTAAATTAGATCTAATTTATGGTATTTGGCCCGTTTCCATTAGCCTTGGACCCACTTGTTCGAGTTTTTAAAACATGGCCTTGGACCCACTTCTCTATTAAAAAATTATGGTCTTGCGTCCACTTTCAAAAAACTAAATCTAGTCAGCTTATTTATTAATTATGGGTCCCACCCATATCCTGCATCAAAAATTGAATTAGATTCTCTCCTTTAAGTGTGTTCACACACCTTTTACAAAAAATCTAATAAACAGGATTCTTGCTCTCATTAGAAATATATATCTCAAAATGGTTTAAGCAGTTTAACATAGTAATGAGACTATATTTCTAAAAAATAATTTTGTAAGAAAATCATGGAGTAAATTTTACGAGTAATATCGCCTCATCGATCCAATCGAACTCGATACAAGAAATCCAACTCACCATTTTTCAAGGACATATTCATCCTAGAAGGATTACTTAATCATCAAACTACTCTCGCATGATCATAAAAGTTTTATTCCCTACATATCATAAAAGTTTTAATGTTTTAAAATTAAAATAAAACATATTTTACAATAATTTATTTTTGAAAATTTTTAAAAATATTACTATATAAAAATATATATATTATTTTATATTTTAAATTTGAGCAAGCTCCACCTGCTTGTTTTTTCTCCATACCCTTTGCCTGTTGTGAATTTCAGTTATTAGCATCACTTCGCGTATATTATAAACTATTTTAACAAAAAATTATTTATTTGATTGACATACCGTATTTTAAATTTTCAAATTTGAGTTTTATTTTAAACTTTATTAACTTACTTGTGTGATATTGAGATTCTAATATTTACTTTACCAAAATCTTACAAAGTGTTATTAATTTATAATATAAAATATAAAATATTTTATATTCTAAAATAGAGAAAGCCTAACCTGCTTGATTTTTATCCATACCCTTCGCTTATTGTGAATTTTAGTTATTAGCTACTGTTCGCATATGTTATAAACTATTCTAATAAAAAAAATTATTTAATCATCATACCACATTTTGTATTTTCAAATTTGAGTTTATTTTAAACTTCATTACCTTACTGTTGTATTGTTGAGATTCTAATATTTACTTTATCAAAATCTTATCAAGAGTTATTACATTTTATTAAAAAATAATTAAACATATTTGATAATAATTGATTAATGAATAATTTTATCAATATTATTAAATAAAATATATAATTAGTTTATAATTTATATTCTAAACTAGAGAAAGCCTAACCTGCGTGTTCTTATCCATAATCTTTCCCTATTGTAAATTTTAGTTATTAGCATATTTTCGCATATGTTATAAACTATTCTAACAAAAAAAATTGTTTATTTGATTGACATACCGTATTTTGTATTTTAAAATTTGAGTATTATTTTAAACTCCGTTACCTTACTATTGTGACGTTGAGATTTTAATGTTTACTTTATCAAAATCTTATAAAGTGTTATTACATTTTAAAAAAAATAATTAAACATATTTTATAATAATTAATTTATGAAAAATTTTAACAGTAATATTATATAAAAATATATAATTAATTTATAATATAAAATATATAATATTATATATTCTAAACTAGAGAAAGCCTCACCTACTTAAAAATATATTATTTTTTATCCATAACATTCCCCTATTGTGAATTTCAGTTATTAGCAACTCTTCGCATATTTGTAATAATTTTATTAAAAAATAATTAAAAATATTTTATAATAATTAAATTTTGAAAATTTTCAACAATATTATAATATAAAAAATATATGATTAAATAATAATATAAAATATAATATTTTATATTATAACCTATAGAAAGCCTAACCTGCTTGTTTCTTATCCATACACTTCCCTTATTGTGAATTTGAGTTATTAGCATCTCTTCACATATGTAATAAACTATTATAACAAAAGCATTTTTTATTTAATTGACATACTATATTTTGAATTTTTAAATTTGTGTTTTATTTTTAACTTTATTAACTTAATTTTGTAATGTTGAGATTCTAATATTTAGTCTATTAAAATCTTATAAATATTTATTAAATTTTATTAAAAAATAATTAAACATATTTTATAATAATGGATTATGAAGAAATTAAACAATATTATTATATAAAAAATATATAATTAATTTATAATATAAAATATATAATATTTCATATTCTAATCTAGAGAATGCCATGAACCGAGATGTTCATATCGTGTAGGAACATGAAGCACCAAGAATGCCAGCAAGTGCAAGCTCGTGTGAAATCAATGAACTGGTTTAGTGGAATTCACGGCATTAACGGGTGAGTGGGATTTTATATCATACCCGGTTGGGAATGATAAGTATATCGAAATGAAAAACCACTACTATGTGGTATTTTAAACATCACAACTTAGAAGAGTGATGTGAAAACCATACAGAAAAACTACTTACTGGTCGTAAGTAGATCATACTCGGTTGATATGATGAAATTTCCTCGAAAGAAGTTGAAAACCCGTTCATTGGTTATGAGCAGAGATATCCTTATACCTGGTCGGTATAATAGACAGTTGAAAATATATTTTATTAGAAGCGCTCTCCCCTGATTATGTGCCAATGCTTAAACTATTTGGGAGACCTTCTTAATTGGAGCTCGAATAGCTCTTATAGGCCGGGGGCCTCAGTTTTGAAACTTGAGGGCTATTATGCCCGATTTTAAAAATCTCGAATAGTGGGCCATAGGCTAGTGGGCATGAGCAGGAGCTCGTAAACAAATATGAAATATGTGTCATAAAACTTTAATAAATGAATTGTTTGGTCATGGTACTAAGACAGGCCCGACATACTCGATCAACTAGCAGTAGTGCGACATGATCGGTCTCCGGACCAGTCAAGATAAACAGCTGCAGGTTGAGCTAAAGGTCGGGGCCGTTGGACTAATGGCACCATGGATTACATGGCATGATAAGAAAATATTGTTTGTGCATTTACTATGATTTTGGGATCATCAAGACGCCCATGGGGGGTAGTGATGCATCATAAGGGCCCTGGACGACCCGGTGAGTATAAGGGCTATTTCGTCGTACCAGGTGACCGTGCGAAATTTGGAGTAGCACTAAGCGCATGAGACCAGGGTGGGGACGGGATGAGGTCTCTGTCCTCATATGGACACGAAGAGTTGATTTTAGGATTGAAGGTCAGATGTCACGTACATCCACCCATTCTCAGGATAGAAGTGGACGTACTTCTATCTAGGTGGCCGGTAAAGTTGCTCCGAAGCCACAAGTGGGTACAGTAGTCATGCTAGCCTGCGAATATGTGTTTGACCTTCATGATGAAGGTTGTGTATTGGGTGATGACATACTGTGATTAAATAAGGAAATGGTGATAAAACCTGAGATTTTTAAATGAAATAATTTTTTAAAGAAAGGAGTCTGGCACACTCCCATACAACTCTTTTCCTTAAAGATATTTTCTTGAAAAATTCATTCACTGAGTAGTCGTACTCACCCCTCCTTAGGTATGCTTATATTTCCTTAAGCTTGCATTTTATTGGATATATGTCTTCTAGGGAACAAGATTAAAACTACATTTGGCTCATCTCGAGTTAAAGTCGGAGGAAACTCCTCTTGAACCGAGAGAGCAACGGGTTGTTCACGGGGATCCAACCAAACCGGGTTGGGGCGTGACATATCCAGTTTCCTATAACAACATAAAAGCATCCTAAATATTTTATTTTCACCCCCATTAACAAAGAAAAGTAGTTCCCGCAACAATACTTCAACTCCACATTAATATTCCTTAACAGAATAAAACTTTTTAGGTTAATAATAATAGTATATCGAAATATATAAAAGAAATTTTATAATGCAAAATATATGCTTCAAACTCGATTTGAACTTGATGTGAAAACTATAAGGGTCATAAGTAGGATTTTGAGGAGACAATACTTCAAATGCACAGGCAGAGATGGTAAAGCACCTTTGAATGTGAGTTTAGACAAGTTCCCAGTTGCCAATGGAAAAAGTCTTAACAAGTTCCACCCGTTTCTAGATAGCAGGGAAAAAGAACAAACCCGTAATCCAAATATATACATGTAGACCAATATGAACACCCACCCGACCCCTCACAGATGGGGCAAAGATGTCTGACCTAAACAGTTAGAGGATCTTAGATTGCTCACTACAAAAGGGTAAGTAGTCATACAATGGGTAGTGCGACATGATTGGTCAGCTCCAATGACATCAAAAAATGCATTATGGTAGCTGGAAAGGAACTCGAGCCACTTCAACACGAAATAAACTACCTTATGGTTTTGTCAACCTAGTAAATCGAAAAAAATCAATAAAAATCCTTGTCATTTGAAGAAAAGAAATCATATCATAATAACTAACTATTTGCAACATCAATTTAAAAGCTAATTTGAAGAGCCTAGAGTAGGGTCCATATTATATGTCTTTACAATTAGACTTTGCTTGTTAGTTGTATTCCAAACTCAAAAATACCGTGTTTGAAAACTCATTCAGTTGATATATGTTATTTCTACGAAATAATAAATTTATCCATACCACCCTCATGAATAGAATCAAACCTTATTTCATAGCATTTGCACGAAATCTATCTTTCTTATTCAAAACAAAGTTCTCTAGAGGGATTAGTCATCTCATTAGGTTTTGTGAGTTTGGAACTAGGATAAAAACTTACTAGTTGTATTAAGAGCTTATGATTTGACTTGGAGCACCATATTTCAAATAACATCATTTTTAGTAATCTTAGATTCATTCAATTTTTTATTAATAAATCTCATGTTCATTCACAATGTAAAGAAAGGAGCCAAAAATAGTAAATTTCCAAAGTTATCCAATGTTATCATTTATTGACAAATGTGGTTTTTTAATAAAAAAAAATTAAACAAAAGGGGAAGCCATACTATAACAACACCTCCCAGGTATAAAATCAAAGGAACCTTCAATAGGTCCTCTAGAAGTTGGTTGATATGAGCAACTTTCATACACAAATTCTTTACAACCCGCATGCAAAATAGGAAACTGCAAAAGTATAACATGTAACAGCTGAGAAGCTCTCCAAATCTATTAGGATAACATTAGACAATTAGGGAATACAATACGATTAAAAAAATTTAAGAGTTCCATTATCAAAAGCCAAGGCACCGATTATATTTGACTAATTTAAGAGTTCCATGATAAAAATCATGTTTCTACAAACAATGGAAAAGGAAAAGTAGTTTTAAGCTACAATTTTTTTTCATTGATGTAAACACACCATGGAATTGCATCTATACAAGAATAAGACCAAACATTAGAAATATTATGAAAAGTGAAATTCTACCTTTCCCATAACACCATCTCTGTCAACATTATCAACTACATCATCATTAGAACGAATTATCCAGTATCTCCATCAAAACTGACAAGATTGAAAGTAAGTTCCATTTACGAAGCATTCCTCTAGAAGGAGGGACATACGTATTGAATAAGAGAATAAATATTTCTCCTCGGGGTGTTCCAGGTCAGAAAGCTCCGGAATGATTAGAGCAGAACTGCTAACCTAGGCATGATTTATTATCAAGGACTTCTAATATAAGAATCATAGCATCATAAATATTAATAACAAAGCATATATGTATAGAAAATATCTTTTACAAATTAAGTATAAATATATACATAACTCCATCATGTTGTTATTTAATCATGTAATTAGAGCAAGCCTCGCCTACTTGTTTCTAATCCATTACCTACCCCTATTGTGAATTTCTATTATAAGCATCTCTTTGCATATGTTATAAAATATTCTAACAAAAAATTTATTTATTTATTTGATCAAAATTCCGCATTTGGAATTTTTAAATTTGAGTTTTATCTTAAACTTTATTACCCACTTTTTGTGATGTTGAGATTATAACATTTACTCTATCAAAATCTTATAAAGATTTATTACATTTTATTAAAAAATAATTAACAATATTTTATAATAATTAATTTATAAAAATTTTCAAAAATATTATTATATAAAAAATATAATATTAATTTAAAATATACAATATATAATATTTTATATTTCATATTTTAAATTAAAGCAATCCTCACCAGCTTGTTTCATATCCATACCCTTATTGTGAATTTCTATTATTAGCATCTATTTTCATATCTTAAAAACTATTCTAACAATAAAATTATTTATTTAAATTTGAGTTTTATTTTAAACTTCATTACCTTAATTGTGTGATGCTGACATTTTAATATTTACTTTATCAAAATATTATAAAGAGTTATTATATTTAATTAAAAAATAATTAAACATATTTTATAATAATTAATTTATAAAATATTTCAACAATATTATTATGTAAAAAATATATAATTAATTTATAATGGATGATATAAAATATTTAATATTTTAAACTAGAGTAAGCCTCACTTACTTATTTTTTATCTATACCCTTCCCCTATTATGAATTTGTGTTATTAGCATCTCTTTGCATATCATATAAACTATTCTAACAAAAATATTATTTATTTAACCGAAATTCTACATTTTAAATTTTCAAATTTGAGTTTTATTTTAAACTTCATTACCATAATTGTGTGATGTTGAGATTCTAATATTTACTCTATCAAAATATTATAAATAGTTATTATATTTTATAATAAACGATTCATGAAAAATTTTAACAATATTATTATATAAAAATATATAATTAATTTATAGTATAAAATATATAATATTTTATATTCTAAACTAGAGCAAGTTTCACTTGCTTGTTTTATATCCATACCCTTCGCCTATTGTCAATTTCTATCATTAGCGTCTATTTTCGTATGTTATAAACTATTCTAAGAAAAAAAATTGTTTATTTGATCGAAATTTCACATTTGAAAATTTTAATTTTGAGTTTAATTTTAAAGTTCATTACCTTACTTGTTTGATGTTGAGATTCTAATATTTAATATATCAAAAACTTTTAAAGAGTTAATACATTTTATAAAAAATAATTAAAAATATTTTTAATAACTAATTTATGAAAAAAATTTAACAATATTATCATATAAAAATATATAATTAATTTATAATATAAAATATAAAATATTCTAAAGTAAAGCAAGCCTCATTAGCTTGTTTCTTATCCATACCCTTCCCGTATTATGAATTTCTGTTATTAGCATCTCTTTACTTATTTATATACTATTTTAACGAAAAAATTATTTATTTAATCGAAATTTCGTATTTGAAATTTTCAAATTTGAGTTTTATTTTAAACTTTATTACCTTAATTGTTTGATGATGTAATCCTTATATTTACTCAATCATAACTTATAAATAGTTATTACATTTTATTAAAAAATAATTCAACATATTTTATAATAATTGGTTTTTTAAAATTTTCAACAATATTAATATGTAAAAAATATTTAATTAATTTATAATATAATAAAAAAATATTTTATATTCTAAATAGATCAAGAGCCTCACCTGTTTGTATCTTATCCATACCCTTCCCCTATTGTCAATTTATATTATTAGTATTTGTTTGAATATATTATAAACTATTCTAATAAAAAAATTATTTATTTGATTGACATTCCACATTTGAAATTTTCAAATTTGAGTTTTATTTTAAACTTCATTACTTTAATTGTGTGATGATGTGATTCTTATATTTACTCAATCAAAATTTTATAAATTGTTATTACATTTTATTAAAAATAATTAAAAATATTTTATAATAATTAGTTTATGAAAAATTTAAAAAATATTTTTATGTAAAAAATAAATAATTAATTTAAAATATATAATATATAATAATTTAAATTCTAAACTAGAGCAAGCCTCACATGCTTGTTTCTTATCTACACCCTTCCCCTATTAGGAATTTATGTTATTATTATCTGTTTAAATATGTTATAAACTATTCTAACAAAAAAATTATTTATATGATTAACATTCCGCATTTGAAATTTGAGTTTTATTTAAAATTTTATTTCCTTAATTGTGTGATGTTGAGATTCTAATATTTACTCTATCAAAATCTTATAAAGAGTTATTATATTTTATTAAAAAATAATTAAATATATTTTATAATATTTAATTTATGAAAAAATTTAACAATATTATTATATAAAAAATATATAATTAATTTATAATATTTTATATTCGAAATAAAGCAAGCCTTACGTACTTGTTTCTTATCCACACCCAACCATATTTTGAATTTCTGTTATGAGCATCTCTTTTAATTTTTATAAACTATTCTAGGAAAAAAAATTTTTGGGCGAAATTCTGCATTTGAAAATTTTAAATATATGTTTTATTTTAAACTTCATTACTTTAATTGAGTGAAGTTGAGATTCTAATATTTGCTCTATCACAATCTTATAAAATGTTATTATATTTTAAATCAAATAATTAAACATAGTTTATAATATTAGTTTATGAAAAATTTCAACAAAATTATTATGTAAAAAATATATAATTAATTTATAATATAAAATATATAATATTTTATATTCTAAACTAGAACAAGCATCACCAAATTGTTTCTAATTCATACCCTTCCCCTATTGTAAATTTGTTTTATTAGGATTTATTTGCATATATTATAAATTATTTTAACAAAAAATTATTTATTTGAAAGAAATTCTACATTTGAAATTTCCATGTATGAGTTTTATTTTAAACTTCATTACCTTAATTTGTGAGGTTGAGATTCTAATATTTACTCTATCAAAATATTATAAATAGTTATTATATTTTATTAAAAAATAAATATACATTTTTTATAATAATTAATTTATGAAAATTTACTACAATATTATTATATAAAAATATATAATTAATTTAAAGTATAAAGTATATATAATATTTTATATTCTAAACTAGAGTAAGTCCCATCTGCTTGTTTCATATCCATACCCTTCCCCTATTATGATTTTTCTATTATTAGCATCTATTTTCATATATATAAACTATTCTAAAATTTTTTTTTATTTGATCGAAATTCCGCCTTTGAAAATTTTTAATTTGAGTTTTATTTTAAACTCCATTACTTTACTTGTTTGATGTTGAGATTCTAATATTTAATCTATTAAAATATATTTTTTAATAACTTATTTAGGAAAAATTTGAACAATATTATCATATAAAAATATATAATTAATTTATAATATAAAATATAAAATATATAATATTCTAAACTAAAGGAAGCCTCACTACCTTTTTTGTTATCCATACCCTTCCCATATTGTGAAAATCTGTTATTAGCATCTCTTTGCTTATTTAAAAAATATTACAACAAAAAAATTATTTATTTGATCGAAATTCCACATTTGAAATTTTCAAATTTGAGTTTTATTTTAAACTTCATTACTTTAATTGTGTGATGATGTGATTCTTATATTTACTCAATCAAAATCTTATAAATAGTTATTACATTTTATTAAAAAATAATTAAAAATATTTTATAATAAATTGGTTTATGAGAAATTTCAACAATATTATTATGTAAAAAATATATAATGTATAATATTTTATATTCTAAACTATTGCAAGCTTCACATGCTTGTTTCTTATCCACACCCTTCCCCTATTGTAAATTTATGTTATTAGTATCTCTTTGAATATGTTATAAATTTTTCTAACAAAAAAATTATGTATTTGATTAACATTCCGCATTTGAAATTTTCACATTTGAGTTTTATTTTAAACTTCATTTCCTTCATTGTGTCATGTTTAGATTCTAATATTTACTCTAACAAAATCTTATAAAGAGTTATTATATTTAATTAAATATAATTAAACATATTTTATAATAATTAGTTTATGAAAATTTTCAATAATATTATTATGTAAAAAATATATAATTAATAAATAATATATAATATATAATATTTTATATTCTAAACTAGAGCAAGCCTCACAAGCTTGTTTCTAATTGATACACTTCCCCTATTGTGATTTTGTTTTATTAGCATCTATTTGCATATGTTATAAACTATTCTAACAAAAAAAATTATTTATTTGAACGAAATTCTGCATTTGGATTTCCAAATATGTGTTTTATTTTAAACCTCATTAACTTAATTTTGTGAGGTTGAGATTCTAATATTTTCTCTATCAAAATATTATAACTAGTTATTATATTTTATTAAAAAATAATTAAATATAATTTATAATTATTGATATATGAAAAATTTTAATAATATTATTATATAAATATATATAATTATTTATATTATAAAATATATAATATTTTATATTCAAAACTAGAGCAAGTCTCACCAGGTTATCTCATATTCATACCCTTCCCCTATTGTGGATTTATGTTATTAGCATCTCTTTGCATATGTTATAAACTATTCTAACAAAAAAATTGTTTATTTCATCGACATTGCGCATTTTGCATTTTCAAATTTGAGATTTATTTTAAACTTCATTACCTTACTTGTGTGATGTTGAGATTCTAATATTTACTACATCAAAATCTTATAAAATTTTTTTTACAGTTAATTAAAAAATTAAACATTTTTATAATAATTGAGTTATGGAAAATTTCAACAATATTATTAAATAAAAAATATAATTAATTTATAATATAAAATATTGAATATTTTATATTATAAACAAGAGCAAGCCTCATCTGCTTGTTTCTTATCCATAACATTCCCAATTGTGAATTTCTGTTATTATCATCTCTTTGCATATGTTATAAACTATTATAAAAAAATTGTTTATTTGATCGAAATTCCGCAGTTAGAGTTTTCAATTTTTAATTTTATTTTTAACTTCATTATTTTAATTCTGTGATATTGAGATTCTAATATTTACTGTATTAAAATCTTATAGATAGCTATTACATTTTATTAAAATTAACTAAACATATTTTATAATAATTAATTTATGAAGATTTGCAAGAATATTATTATATAAAAAAATATATAATTAATTTATAATAAAAAATATTTTATATTTTATATTCTATAATAGTGTAAGCCTCACCTATTGATTTTTATCTAAATAATTCACCTATTGTAAATTTCTGTTTCTGTTGTAAGCATCTCTTTGCATATGTGATCAACTATTCTAACAAAAAATATTATTTATTTAATCGATAATTCATATTTGGAATTTTTAAATATATGTTTTAATTTAAACTCCAATACCTTAATTGTGTGATGTTGAAATTCTAATATTTAGTCTATCAAAATCTTATAAAGAGTAATTATATTTTATTAAAAAATAATTAAACATATTTTATAATAATTAATTTATGAAAATTTTTAACAATATTATTATAAAAATATATATAATTAATCTATAATATAAAATATTCTATATTTTATATTCTAAACAAGAGAAATCCTAACTTGCTTGTTTCTTATCCATACCCTTCCCCTATTATGTATTTCATCTATTAGCATCTCTTCGCATATGTTATAAACTATTCTAACAAAATATATTGTTTATTTGATCGATATACCGTATTTTGAATTTTCAAATTTGAGTTTTATTTTAAACTTCATTACTTTAATTATGTGATGTTGAGATTCTAATATTTAGTCAATCAAAATATTATAAAGAGTTATTACATTTTATTAAAAAAATAATTAAACATATTTTACAACAATTGATTTATGAAAATTTTTAACAATATTATTATATAAAAAATATATAATTAATTTATAATATAAAATATATAATATTTCATATTCTAAATTAGAGAAAACCTAACCTACTTGTTTCTTATCCATACCTTTCCCCTATTGTGAATATTATAAACTATTCAAACAAAAAAATTGTTTATTTGATCGACATACCGCATTTTGTATTTTCAAATTTGATTTCTATTTTAAACTTCATTACCTTACTAGTGTGATTTCGACATTGTAATATTTACTTCATCAAAATCTTATCAAGATTTATTAAATTTTATTAAAAAATAATTAAACATATTTATAATAATTAATTTTAAAAATTTTTAACAATATTATTATATAAAAAATATATAATTAATTTATAATAAAAATATATAAAATATAAATTCTAAACTAGAGAAAGCCTAAATCACTTGTTTCTTCTCCAAACCATTCTTCTATTGTAAATTTAAGTTATTAGTATCTCTTCGCATATGTTATAAACTATTATAACAAAAAATTGTTTATTTGATCGAAATTCCACATTTGGAATTTTCAAATTTGAATTTTATTTTTAACTTTATTACCTTAATTATGTGATGTTGAGATTCTAATATTTAGTCTATTAAAATATTATAAATATTTATTACATTTTATTAAAAAAATTAAACATATTTTAAAATAATTGATTTATGAAAATTTTCAACAATATTATTATATAAAAAATATATTTAATTTATAATATAAAATATTTTATATTTTATATTTTATATTCTAAACTAGAGAAAGCCTAACATGCTTGTTTCTTATCCATACCCTTCCCCTATTGTGAATTTTAGTTATTAGCATCTCTTCACATATATTATAAATTATTCTAACAAAAAATTGTTTATTTCATCGATAATTAAGCATATTTTATAATAATTAATTTTGAAAATTTTCAACAACATTCTTAGGTTTTCATATGGTTTATTAGTGATTCTTAGAATTTTTGTAGCATTTCTTAGGGTTCCTTAGTGTTTTTTAGGGTTTCTTAGCGTTTTTTATAGTTTCTCAGCATTTTTTAGGGTTTCTTAGCATTTCATAGGATTTTATAGGGTTTCTTAGAGTTTCTTAGCGTTTCTTAAGGTTCCTTAAGGGTTCTTAGGGTTTTTTTAGCATTTCTTATTATTTACTAGGGTTTCCTAAAGTTTCTTACCATTTCTTAGGGTTTTTAGGGTTTTTAGGGTTTTCTTTTTGCATTTCTTAGGGTTTCATAGTGTTGCTTAGATTTCTTAATATTTTTTAGGTTTTCTTAGTGTTACATAGCATTTCTTATAGTTTCTTAGCATTTCTTAGAGTTTTATAGGGTTTCTTAATATTTCTTAGCATTTCATAGTGTTTCTTAGCATTTTTTTAGCATTTCTTAGCGTTTCCTAGAGTTTTTAGGTTTTTTTTTAGGGATTTTAGAGTTTTTTTAAGGGTTCCTTTGTGTTTCTCAGGTCTTCTTGGGGCTTATTAGCATTTCTTAGGGATTCTTAGCATTTGGTAGGGTTTCTTAGCACTTTTTAGTGTTTTTTAGCATTTTTTAGGGTTTCTTAGGCTTTCTTAGTGTTTCTTTAGGTATCTTAGGGTTAAGGGTTCTTAGCATTTCTTAGGATTTCTTAGGGTTTCTTAACATTTCTTAGCATTTGGGGTTTCAGAGGATTTTTTTAGTGATTCTTAGCATTGTTTAAGAGTTTCTTTGGGATTTCTTAGTGTTTTTTTACAATTTGTTAGCGTTTCTTATAGTTTCTTAGCTTTTCTTAAGGTTTCTTAGCAATTCCTAGGGTTTTATAGAGTTTGTTAGGGTTTCTTAGGGTTTTATAGGGTTTCTTAGTGTTTCTTTGGGTTTCATAGAGATTTTTAGGCTTTATAAGCGTTTCTTAGGCTTTTTAGCGTTTCTTTGGGTTCCTTAAGGGTTCTTAGCGTTTCTTTGTGTTTCTTAGGATTTCTTATGGTTTCTTAGCGTTTCGTAGGGTTTTTTAGCGTTT